>MKYO02000562.1:21191-34472 GCA_002013955.2 Citrus medica
AAAAAAAGGGATAAATTGACTAAGATGGTTGAATATGAGCAACAATGCTTGTTTGAAGTTATCCAAAACTGGTAACTTTCATTGCAGATATCATGTTTACAAATTACAATTTGCATTTATGCATACAAGGAAAGAGTAAAAGGCCAAAAAAAAAGGGTCATGCATGATAAACTTGTTTATTAATGGAAGTTCACATTTGACTTGTAAGTCAATCCTACGTTCCAGTTAGCAGGAGCAACATTGTAAGCTATAATAGTCTCCTTGGTTGAATATGACTGGATCTTGAAAGAAAGAGCTTGGCCTCCCAGAGTTGCAAATGCTTGATATGAAGCTCCCCAGTTATGGCTCATGCTAATCCATCCTGTTCTGGTTCCCTTAACCCACATGCTGGCTATGTCTCCGCCGCCTGCAACATTCATCGCATACACCAACAACCAGTATCCATTTCCCTGGAAAGCAAATCGAATCCCACCGGGCTTCATGCATGGCACCCTACAAGAATATATACATACATATAAATAATTAGACAAACAAAAATTGGCTAGTCTTAGTTAAAAGTAACAACATGCTCGTGCTCTCATTTTTCCCTTGTCCTTGATATTATTAATTCCCGCGCGACTTAGGCTCATTGTTGTTTAGCGTTGGGCTGTGGCCTTCGACACACCGGTTCAAGTTCCCTGTCCTTAAAATTTAATCCCCTTCCCACAAATTATATAAGATGGGCAGGAATTAGTATGGGCAGATGTCTCTCCTCTCTAATTGGCATATATTTCCATATCATCCTCAGTAGACCTCTAAGATTTTCATGAATTCAAACTCCATGTCGTAATATCTCTTAACAACTTCGAAAGAATATAAATTAATACCTGCGAAACAGGACTGGGACAATGCCGGCCTTCCAAGCGGCGATCTTCATGAACGCGGGCTTGGACATATCAAAATGGGCGCGAGGGGGATTGCACCAGCCTCCATTGTTGGAGTCCTGGGACCAATTTGGCGGGCAGAGGTTTGTGGCTGTAACTGTGGTGAATGGTACGTATTTATAGCAATGAGGCGAATTATAGCACTTTATCTGGTAACATGTCCCACAAGCGTATCCATTGTTGAACAATGTGGAGCTCAAAGCCGCTGTGTCTGTTCCGTAACCATTAGAAAACAAGTTTCCATACCCACAAGCTCCTCCTGTAATTAGATGGTCCAGAGAAAAAGAACATTTAACATCCAGTAACATCATTCTAGTAAAGTGCATTTTTTTTCACTTCAACATAATACTGTAGCTAATAACGTCAGAAATTTTTTTTTTAAATTGAAAAATATTGAATTGAGCATATGTATAAATATACGTACCCATGGTTTCGGAAGCAGACTCATCGCCATAAAAGGTGGCGTGAGCAAGCCTCCATGGACCTGGCCGGAAAATAGGATGTGTATAACCCAAAGCGTTTGACTTCCCGGCGATTGCCAAAATCAAAACAACTAATATGAAGTTAAATCCGAATGATCGAAGAAAAGAAGCCATGTCTACTTTGAGAATATATTGATAGCTAGTAGCTAGGCTGAGCAATTAATATTTGACAAGTACTTCAATGCTGATTGACTTGTACTTCTTGTCTTATATAATGTTCAACTACGTCGCCATATATGTGTATTCACCAGAAAATGCCTTCGTGATCCTCACGAAGATAATGTTTTCTCCAAGTCAATATATATATAGTCAAAATGATATTTTAGAGTAAATAAACTCGTGTTTGAATTTTTTTTTAATTTATTTTTCATTTTTGGCTAATGACGTGCGTGCAGGTCTGATGTTTTCGATTTTGCTCCTGGTCGTTCAAAACTTCCAATATAATATACAGAAGGACCAACCCATGGATCCTTACACTTTCGTAATTATTGGTTTGAAAAAAAGAAAGAAGAAGATAGAAGAGAGGGGGAGAGGGAAAAAAAACAATAAAGGAAAATTAGATGAATTATTTGTCAAATTAAATAATGAAATTAAGATTAATTTTCATTTTTTCTTATTTTCTCTCCCTCTCTCTCCTTTTTATTCCTCTTCTCTCCTCTCATTTCTTCCCACTAAAACATGGGCTTTCCTTCTTGGTTTTTTATTGTTTAATTTGTTAATTATTGAAATATCGGTTGGTGGCCATTTCTAATTGAATATGTAAAAATGTTGAGGAAAGACCTTTAACACGAGCGACAAAGGAAATGTTTCTTCAATGCGGATATGACTATCTTGAAATGCGATTTTACAAATTCGAAAACAATGTTTAACTGCAATATTGTATTAAATTATAAGCAGTCACTGTTTTTTTTTTTTATCTCAAATGATCGACATTTTAAAATGAAATTAGGATTTGTTTCTGAAATAAGTTTTTGCTAAACATTGAATCAATGACTAAATTGTTTTAATTTTTTTAAATCTTATTTAACAATCATTTATTAAGTGCACACTTGATTCTTATTCTTTAAAATGTGTTCCGGTGGTTCATTAATTAAGAGTTCAAAGATAATTATATATTAATTTTGTTCTTATTTATTTATGGGTGAGTTCCTCTAACTTAAAAAAATGTCTTAATTTTCCATCCAATGGATTGGATCCACATCTCCGCTCAATCTGAAGGGCAATGGCATTAACTCAAAATTTTAAGTTAGTGAAAGTCTTCACTTTATTTATTTATTTTGAGATAGACTTTAGACGAACTGTACCCCTGCTTTTTAATTAAGGTTGTTTGACATTACATAGTATAGTCTACGAATTTTTCATGTCGTCTTTATAAATGTTTTCATAAATATTATCATCATTGAAAATTAAGCTTAATCTCAAACCGTCCTTATTTACTTTATAATTGAGTTGAAAATTACTCTTCAACATCCTATTATTTATTTATTCATTAGTATGAAACCGACCCCATAAAAATTAATAAATCAATGTCGCCATGTTGGTTAGCAAAGTTCAACAATATTCTCCATAAATTTTCCAATTGTTTCATACAATTTTCTAAGTATAACGATCTTGTGTTATGGGAAATTGGAATCTTGAATTGGGCAGGTAGTGTTTTCGCAATATTATTATACACATGAAGAGAAACTACCTTTGCTTCACATCCCAAAGTTAAGCTCAATTGCATGCATAAAGCCAGTAATTAGCCACAAAACTTTTGTATTTTATTTAATCTAAGATTTATGGTATGTTTACCATTAAAAAAAAAAGATTTATGGTATGTTTTGGATGGAAATGTTGTGACTTATTACTATTGTTGAACAAAATTACTAATGCCAGCCACTTGTTCAATAACTAGATGATTAAAAAAGGTTAGGGTCGGAATTTTCATTAAAAAAAAAAAATCAATGTCATCCCATATAAATAATGAGAAGTGCCAGTAAAAGTGCGTTTGATCCTCTTTAGTAAATTATTCACCACTATACTAAAAGCTTATTAGACATATGAGATACATAATAAGAGGTGAATCTAATCTTGTACTATTATGAAATACATATCGAATCTCATACAATTATGAAACACATTCACAATTATAACTGATTTTTTTTCAAACAGATTCATCTAATTCTTTTAGTTTGAAAATATATAAAATAATTATCCTATTTTTATTAAATTTACCAATCATGTCAAAGATCCTTAAAACCACTTAAGTTGAGTTGGTTGTTGGTCAGTATCTACTGCCCCCACCCCACACCTTAGGTGGAAAATTTGAGGGTGCGTTTGGGATTGAGGTTGGGCAGCTGTAGCTTAAAAGCTACAGTACTAAAGTGTTTGGTAAACACTAGCTGCTGTACCTTTTAAGTTATGTTGATATAATTTTTCGCTTGTATAATATAAAATTTATTATATCTTTAATAATTTTGATAAAATTACTATTTAATTAAAATTTATATTTACTATATATTATTAACTTTTATTTTATAATTACAGTTTTTTTTCACAACAGCTGTAGCTTAAAAACTACAGCACCTCAATCCCAAACGCATCCTGAGTTACCCCAAACGCACCCTGAGTTACCCCAAGTAGATGCGAGAATTTAATTTAATTTTTCCCCCCGTACATTGTACAATTATCTGCCTGGTGAACAACCCTAGTAAGTAACCTTGTTTATATAGAATTGATTTGATCCGATAGAAAATAACCGGCATTGGGTTTTACAAACCTCTTATGCCAAATTACGTTTCAAGTTGTTTAGAGATTAACAATGGGATATTCTTAATATAGGAAACTTTTACACCGGTCACTGCGGATTTTTTTTTTATTCACGTTATTGCAATGATTGTAGGTTCGCTAGTGCTGATATTTTTGCCAGTTGCTTATTGCAGACTTGCCCTTTGTTGCTTCGAGTTTCCACTAAGGTATGTAAATCTTTTCATCGCCTCTTCTTCTTGATGCAGTTTGAAATATGTTGGGTCACCTAAGTGTTGGCAATGGAGCGGTGACTCAAATCATGGCTGCAGTCTCTGCTTCAGTAAGCTCTCCATGGCTGTAGCCTCTGCTTCAGTGCTATGTGACTGAGAATGAAACCAGAAGGAGGTGAATGAAAACACACAAAATGTAAAAATGACTCAAATCAATGAAAGCAGAAGCAATTTGAAATAAATTAATGAATAAATAGTTTAAAAAAATAGAAAAAGCAAAAACCTTTGGGTCAGGAGAAACCGATAGGTGCGCCTAGACATGACCAATGGGCCGTGTTATGTCAGCCCGGCCCATCAAAGAAAGGCTCATGCGTACTTTTGTCTGTGTTGTTTTGTGTCTACTATTTATTTTGTGCCGTGTCATACTTAAATTTTTTTACTTAAGCCTGGTTCGGCACACGCGCCATGCTTAAGGAAAAAAACTCACTAAACTTTTTTTTTCCTTTTTTAATTTTTAAGACGTATATTAAGCTGTTGGCGTATTTTTTTCAAATCTATGTATTTTTCTTAGGTTTATATCTTTATTCAAATTTAATAAAATCAAAAATTTAAAACTCAGGTCTATATTTAATAATAATAAACTAATAATAGTAAGAAAATGTGATATTAATTATTAAGTTTGACCTTATAGTATTATAATTTTAATAATAATAATAACAACAAAATTTTTTTCTTAAGGGTTAACTTAATTGTTAACTTGGAGTTACATAAAATTATAGATCATAGTTCATAATAATATTAATGCATATTTATAAAATCATGATATTTATAATTTTATTCATTAAAATAATTATATCAATTATAATATTTTTTAAAACTAAGAATTAAATGAATTTAAAAAATTCAACTTCAAGTTATTTGTAAAATCATAAAATTTTAAGTTTACTTTCATTAAAAAATAAAATGTGCTTATTGCAGGCTTTTTCATTGTGTCTTGCTTTTAAGGNACGACGACGATGAAAAAATTAGGGTTATTTGGAATTCCACACTCCCAAAAGCCGAGACCAAGAGAAAAAAAGAAAAATCATAAAGAAACTCAAAATGATGAGAAAGAATATATCATAGGATATACCCCGAGGCCGAGGATTTGCTTGCCAGAATAAAGTAGGCAAAGGCATCTGCTCTCTTCAAGAGTACTCCTTTTTCTCTTCTTCAATTCTCTTCATCACTTTTCACTTTCACTTTCACTTTCACCATTCATGAATGGATTTATATGGGGGGAGAGAGAGAGAGAGTGAAAGAAGATCACTGTGTCTAATTAGAATTGGAATCTCTCTCTCACACATAAAACGTTAATTTGATGACAGCGGCTTTTCAGATGAAAAGAAAAATCGACTCTCATAGTCTCATAGAATATAATGCGTAGAAAGCATGCGCTAAAAAGATATTTCATCCATGGCATATCCTATTTCTTCAACCGTTTATTCCGTTTTCATATCTCTGGAGGGTGGTGAGTAGTTCCCTTCCCTGCCCTTAAAGAAGGGCCTATAAATACGCAGCTTCAGTTCAGTAAAATTTAGAGTTGACTGAAGCAAGCAGAAGCAGTAAGCGATTTAGTTGTAGGGCTTCTCTCCTTTGGCAGGTGATGGCCAACGGCAAAGATCATATAATATATATTTATATGGTGCCTATTCTAATTATTGTTCTATTTTTTTCAATGACCTGCCAAAGGAGAGTTGCCCTATAACTGCTTCAGCTTTTAAATAATTTCAACGGCTAAATTAAGTGTATATTTATATATATATATGCAGTATTTCCATGTGCATACGAAGGTATGATCATCAGAAATTAAACCGTATTAATGTATGTTTGTGTATATATTTATGCTTCATTTTCTTACTATATTTATATCAGCACTTCGATTTTTATATTGTGATAGCCATGGGGTATGTATTAATGCGATTGTTGTGCAATTGTTTATCTGATCAAATATGATGCCTCACTTATCCCTATATTGAAAAATGCCATGCCATATCCAAATTTGGATTTGATAGTCTGATCAGTGAAGAAGCTATAGATGCAATAACGGCTTCTTCAATTATCTTAAACCGGCAGATGGATATGTAACATAAATGAATATATATATATATATATATTATTTATCATAATGTTGAGGTGTCACATGCATGAACTGATTGAACTTCAATATATTCATCATGTCCATATATAATGATACGTACACTGATAATTAAGAGTCTGCCAATAGCTTTATTCCACGGAATTAATTAATGTAACAGTTTGCGTTGAAATATGTGTGGGGAAAGATGACGATGCTTTGTGAATTTAGTGTCCAAGTTTCTCATTTTACTACAACAAACGAGCGACACTATAGCTTCACTTGCTGGTTTTATGCACATGTTACTTGGCTGCTCGTGTTTGAAGAAAATATTATTTCTTTCTGTATCATATATGGTGTATTTGTTTCGTCAACTCATGGTGTTCTCATTTCTAATCTCTTAAACGAGATTCATGTTAATTAATTGATTAATTATTCCTCCTAACCAATAGCCCCAACATTATCATTTCTAGTTAGTACTACTCTATTTTTCCCTCCTAATCTTTCTTATTGGCCTACAAAATCTTTGAGAGGTGGGCTTTTCAAATATATTTGGTTGTTGATTTTCGCTGCCTAGTTTGGATTATTCTAGATTTCTCTATGTATTTATTAAAAAAAAGTCAAAACCCATCCGTTGTGACTGATGAATTGTCAAACATTAGAATATGACATTTTGGAATTCAGATTGACTAAATGGTATCGAAATTATCATCGTCAATAAAAACAACGTTGGTCCACCCCTGGCGTTCTCAACCATATTGAGAATTAACTTGCTGGATGGGTTGTGAGGTTAAGATTGAGGCGATGATCATTTTAGTCTACAACAACTGCAGCATATATATCTAGGGGCATTAACTGTCAAAATATTTAAAAAGAAGAAGAAAAAAAAGTTGGTAAGTTCTTTTACAATAAATTGTGGTGGTTGCTTGAAATGCTCTAGATGATTGTTGTTCTTGCAGCCGCCGCCTCCATCAATTAATTGTTACTTGATTCTTCAAGCTTGGATTGTTTGAATGGTTGAAGAAGAATGATGAGTGGTTGAAGGAGCTTTGCCTGAGTTGCTGCTTGTAGAAAATTAAGACAATTCAAAGTTGTTCCTTTCTTCTAATTTAGCTAACGTGTCTGAGAGTACGCTAATCGTTGGTGTGAGCGAAAATTAAACTAATCTACTACCGGATCTCAAACTTGTGCCCTCAAGACTCAAAAGGGCACATGGATTACCACTGGGCTCGACGAGCTAATCTATCTGATCACAAACCAAGTTGTATGAATTCTCCGACATCTTGGCTGTAAGCAATAGCAAGAAAATTTGAGCTAGATGATCACATGAGAGATGAGAGTTCTGTTTGATCTTTTAGTCACATCTGATTTGGGCTGACGCACCCGGCCTTTGGTTTCTTGTTTTATTTGATGGGTAAAAAACACATCCACAAGTGAAGTGGAAACCATCACGTAACCTTTGTTACTTTTGATTTTTGAACACCTTCCCCGCAAATATTATTAACGATTATATTTTCTTATTGAACAATAAGTCAAAGGGTTGAGATGGCCGAGTTGGTTAAGGCGCCAGATTAAGGTTCTGGTCCGAAAGGGCGTGGGTTCAAATCCCACTCTCAACAATTTCAGTTTTTTTTTTTTTTTGGGTACATGTGTTGTGTGGACCTTTCCTTTCCTTCAAATAATTGAAAACTTAAATTAATCGCCATCCTAATTCTCTCTTCTCAGCAGCTTCTATGCTCCTAAGCATAATTGAGGAAAAGACGTATCAATCCGTCCAACCGTGTCATTTATGATTTTACACATTGTAGAAATGTCCAAATATTAGCGGGCGCAAAAAGGTGCAGTTGAAATTTTTGAAGCTGACCTTTCTTTAAGTCTTGATAACATCGACCTGGAAAGTACGTATTTATGTCATTCACATGAAATTGCTGAAGGTGGGTATGCATACTGCCAGTACAGCTATCGCCCACTGTGCCACCATTCGGAACATGGATTTGCCCTCTTTTGCCGGCCACTATCGAGTCTCAATATCTCTCCTTGCCCTTTTCTGCTTGTTCTTTTGCATGCCAGCATATGCCCAGAGCATCTTTGGTCATTTTTTTTAAATTTTTTTTTTTCATCAGGTTTAAAATTATATTCAATTTTGTTTTTTCAACGCCGTAAAATAATTATGTGATCGTACTTCAATTCCGTCTTTTATATACCGTTGCCCTGACCTGATCAAGTTAGTATAAGGTTAATATGACAGTACGTTGAGCTTTGTTGTTCACTAAATTCAAAAGTTCAACACCACCAATAAATGGTTTCAGTTAACAATTTAACCAATACGAAGCTTAACAATTCTGAAGTCAGCAGGCAAAGTACGGCCCAAATGCTTGTCAGTAATCAATGGAAGACCGAGTCAACGGAAACTACTTGCTGGATACGGCAAAATCAACGAAGACATTATTATTCCATAATATCCATCCAATCCAACAACCGGAGTTCATTGGATGACTTCAACTGAGAAGAACTAAAAACAAAAGCAAATAAATAAGTTGCGAGAGGAGAAGTAGAAAAACAGAATGCTTTCACCTTGCACAGGAGAGGCCTTATCAGAAGCCTGCTGCCGCGGTTGCTGTCCAAATCCATTTCATGGCCTTCCTTTGGACCATCATCATCACCCTCATGAACTTGAAGCTCCGAAGTCTCCGAGAACCGCGGCCGCCGCCCGGCATGAGTTCAAAGTTACTACAACTTCCTCTCTTTTCCCAAATGCTCAATTCACCAACCATGAGTCCCTCCCTTCATTGCAAGAATCATTTGCTAACCTCACTAAAGTGTTCCCACAATACTTGCAAACCGATCAGGCTGACCGAATCCGAGCTCAAGACTATTTTCATCTCTCCTTGAACAACTATGTCTGTTTTGATTACATTGGCCACGGTCTCTTCTCGTACTCTCAGATGCACAGTTGTTCTTCAAACGTACATTCATCAGCTGCCTCGACGTCGTCGTCTTCTCCTCTTCCATCAGTGCAATTAGAACCGCCATTCTTTGACATTTGCTACAGGTCAGTGAACTTAAATTCTTGGTTGCAGTATGGTAGTGAAGAATCAGAATTGGAATCCAAAATCAGGAAAAGAATCATGGATTTCATGAACATCTCTGAAGATGATTACACTTTGGTGTTCACGGCCAACCAATCATCAGCGTTTAAGCTTCTGGCAGAATCTTACCCATTTTATTCTAATCCAAGACTTCTCACCGTTTATGACCATGAAAATGAGGCAGCTGCGTTGATGATTGAAAGCTCCAAAAAGCGAGGAGCACGAGTATCATCAGCAGAGTTCGCATGGCCTAATCTAAGAATTCACTCGGGAAAATTGATGAAGAAGATAGTCGGCAAGAGGAAGAAGAAGAAGAAGAAAAGGGGGCTATTTGTTTTCCCACTTCAATCAAAGGTGACTGGAGCCAGGTATTCTTACATGTGGATGAGTGTGGCTGCAGAAAAGGGGTGGCATGTGTTGCTTGATGCAACAGCATTGGGTTCTAAAGACATGGACACCTTAGGCCTCTCACTCTTTAAGCCAGACTTTCTCATTTGCTCATTTTACAAGATTTTTGGAGAAAACCCATCCGGGTTCGGTTGCTTGTTTGTCAAGAAATCCAGTGCTTCAGTCTTAAGCGGCTCAACTTCAAGTGTATCCACAATCATGGGGATTGTGAGTCTTGTCCCTCCTGTGAGACAATCAGTGGTAGAGCCTCAGAAAGATGATACAGCAGTAACTGTAAGCACTTCTGAGCTACGCAAGGAGCCATCATTTTCTGAAATCATTGAATTAGAGACACTCGATGAATCTTCCCAATCCAAATTCCCGGAAAGCAGCATTAGTGGTGAAAGATCAAAAGCAGTCGAATGCAAAGGCCTGGATCATGCAGATGCATTAGGCCTAATACTTATAAGCAACAGAGCAAGGTACTTGATAAACTGGTTAGCAAATGCACTAATGAATCTCCATCATCCACACTCAGAGACCGGGATTCCCCTTGTCAGAATCTATGGACCAAAGGTAATGTTTGACCGAGGGCCATCTCTAGCATTCAATGTGTTTGATTGGAACGGCACCAAGATTGATCCTGCACTCGTACAGAAGCTTGCAGATAGACATAACATCTCTCTAAGTTGTGGATTTCTGCAGAACATTTTTTTCTCCGGCGAGTATGAACAAGAAAGGGTGAGAGTACTGGAGACAAGAAGTGGAACAAATGAAACACGATCTGGGGTATCTGTTGTAACGGCTGCTCTGGGATGTTTGACCAATTTTGAAGATACATACAGGCTTTGGGCATTTGTTTCAAGATTCTTGGATGCAGATTTTGTGGAGAAAGAGAGATGGAGATACATGGCTCTTAATCAAAAGACCATTGAGATTTAAACTATTATTCTTTCATTCCTTTTATATAGTATGAGGGTCAATACTTTAATTTTTATGCTGTCAACATTTTGTTTTACATACACTTAAGACTTACGGAACAGCTAATTCTTTTTGTTCAGTTTTTTAATGTGCTTTTAAGTTGTCCAACAAGAATATATATTTGTAAGCCACAAGAGTTCAGCGAATTAAGAGGCACATGCTTCTCAGTCTGTGAACGGCCTATCTTCAAATTCCAAATTTTGTCCAATTAGGCCGAACACGACCACCATCTTCTGAATTGGGTCGTGTCCAAGAGCCTTAACTTTTAAAGCCTGTATGGGTCTGATTTCCAGCGGCTAGGCTGTGTTGGCAAAGCCCACTGGGTGATGGCACTACTGCCCAGCTGGTGTTTTTCCCTCCTAAATTTGTTTTAAACATAAAATTAATTCTAAATTTATGGTTTCGAGTAGAATCAATAAATTTTTATATTGGTAATAATATGGAAAATCCGCCATTATGGAAAATCCACTGTTAAATAAAAATTAACACTGACCACTGTTAAATACTTTTTAAGAAACAATTAAAGGAAACAAATTAAAAATTATGAAAGATCCTTCGTTCATATAAGACACAAGATACAACCTAGGTTAAGAACAAATTTAACCAAAGCATCAACTGCATTATTATAGTTCCTACATACGTGGATAATCTTGAAACCCTAATATGGAAATAATAAATGCTGCATCTTGATAACTATCCAAAATAATTTAATGACAAGTACTATATTGTACTGCCAAAAATTGAATAACTTACGAGGAGTCCAACTCAATAATCAAAGGAAATAAACTAATCTCACTAACAAATCAGATGCCAGAGTCTAAGCTTCCGCCTCGTCTATATCAACATCATTTGAACTAACCCTAAAATCGATCGTTGATACTGTTGAGCAAATAACAATACCAGATCGGCCATGTTGCTATTTCCACCTCGGCATGAATCACCCCGGCCACCTCAGCCAAGTGGTACGGTACGAGCAGAGCAGGGGGCAGCATGAACCGATCAGAGACGAATACTGACCAAAGGTGTAGACCGAGCTGATACCCGTCTCTTGAAAAATCGGGAACACGATCCCACAGAGTTATGGCATTTTCGCTTTTCCCTGAACCGTTACGAGAGATGTGATACCCACGTTTACCCATGATGTAGCATTTAAGAGCATTTAAAGCTCCAGGAAAGGCCACTACCCGAAAAAGGAGGGATGAAAATTGAAGGTGAACGTGAGATAACGGCTATAAAAGGAGGAAAAATGATGAAGAAATGGGACAAAAAAAGAAAGAGAGGGAAAACGCTGCCAAATTACAATCAGACTTTTTTTTCTTACAAAACGAGTTAGAAACCCTTCTTAAATCCGAATTACACTGTTTTTCCGTAAACACCTTGTGCTAACTTAGGCATCGGAGGGCTTTACGCCGGCAAAACCATCGGCGTCTCTGATTCGTTTTTGTGAACGCAGGTCTAGTAAGAGAAAACAAGGAGATTCCGCCCCAGTGATCTGAGCAACAGCTAACAATACAATCGTTGGTGAAAGAATCTGGTCGGTTACAATGCGAGCGAATTTCAGCATCAACATTTTGGCGCCGTGTGTGGGGAGCTGAATAAAAAGCTACCGCCAAACGAGTAATTACCGGAGAAACAGGAATGGATAATGAAACGGTGGAGACAATCACGCTCCGGGACATTGCAAATGAAGCCCGCGATGAGGTGATGCAAGATAGACTAGAGCGGATGGAGAAACAAATGGAGACTCTCACGGCCATATTGTTTGAGCTGAGGGACGAGCGGAGAAGGGATTGTGAAACCCCTGTGGGAAGAGATGAGGCTGGAGCAGAACCCAGCC
Organism: Citrus medica; assembly: GCA_002013955.2. Lineage (NCBI taxonomy): Eukaryota > Viridiplantae > Streptophyta > Magnoliopsida > Sapindales > Rutaceae > Citrus > Citrus medica. Next base: position 33,967 of record MKYO02000562.1, read on the forward strand.
ACCGGAGGCGTAGAGTCGAGGAAATCTCTCCGCCCGCAGATCAATCTAATGGGGTGCCCCATGGAAGTACTGGTCGGGTTGCAGGGGAACACGCGGATGAAGCGAGAGACCAACCTCGTCCCAGGCGGGTATTGGAAATGAATGGCCGAAGGGCCAGTATTGATGATGGGGAACTCAGACAGCGGTTGCAGAACGCCGAGCAGGAGCGAGACCAGATAGCCGCACGTGATTCTGACCGTGCTATAGAATTGGAGGGGGAGGTGCGCAGATTGGCGCAGGTGATAGAGGAGATGCAGGGCAAGAGAAAGCCCCCGAGCTGGAGGATAATGCTAAATGAAGAATCTCCGTTATCAACTGCGATCATGAGTACCATTATCCCAAGATATTTCCGTTTCCCCGACCTCAAATACTCCGGGCGAAGTGATCCGTTAATGCACATTGAGCGTTTCAACGACATGACGGGTGTGCAGGGGTTGACACCAGCTCAGAGGTGCCGGGTGTTCCCG
>MKYO02000562.1:35463-57643 GCA_002013955.2 Citrus medica
AAAAAAAGGGATAAATTGACTAAGATGGTTGAATATGAGCAACAATGCTTGTTTGAAGTTATCCAAAACTGGTAACTTTCATTGCAGATATCATGTTTACAAATTACAATTTGCATTTATGCATACAAGGAAAGAGTAAAAGGCCAAAAAAAAAGGGTCATGCATGATAAACTTGTTTATTAATGGAAGTTCACATTTGACTTGTAAGTCAATCCTACGTTCCAGTTAGCAGGAGCAACATTGTAAGCTATAATAGTCTCCTTGGTTGAATATGACTGGATCTTGAAAGAAAGAGCTTGGCCTCCCAGAGTTGCAAATGCTTGATATGAAGCTCCCCAGTTATGGCTCATGCTAATCCATCCTGTTCTGGTTCCCTTAACCCACATGCTGGCTATGTCTCCGCCGCCTGCAACATTCATCGCATACACCAACAACCAGTATCCATTTCCCTGGAAAGCAAATCGAATCCCACCGGGCTTCATGCATGGCACCCTACAAGAATATATACATACATATAAATAATTAGACAAACAAAAATTGGCTAGTCTTAGTTAAAAGTAACAACATGCTCGTGCTCTCATTTTTCCCTTGTCCTTGATATTATTAATTCCCGCGCGACTTAGGCTCATTGTTGTTTAGCGTTGGGCTGTGGCCTTCGACACACCGGTTCAAGTTCCCTGTCCTTAAAATTTAATCCCCTTCCCACAAATTATATAAGATGGGCAGGAATTAGTATGGGCAGATGTCTCTCCTCTCTAATTGGCATATATTTCCATATCATCCTCAGTAGACCTCTAAGATTTTCATGAATTCAAACTCCATGTCGTAATATCTCTTAACAACTTCGAAAGAATATAAATTAATACCTGCGAAACAGGACTGGGACAATGCCGGCCTTCCAAGCGGCGATCTTCATGAACGCGGGCTTGGACATATCAAAATGGGCGCGAGGGGGATTGCACCAGCCTCCATTGTTGGAGTCCTGGGACCAATTTGGCGGGCAGAGGTTTGTGGCTGTAACTGTGGTGAATGGTACGTATTTATAGCAATGAGGCGAATTATAGCACTTTATCTGGTAACATGTCCCACAAGCGTATCCATTGTTGAACAATGTGGAGCTCAAAGCCGCTGTGTCTGTTCCGTAACCATTAGAAAACAAGTTTCCATACCCACAAGCTCCTCCTGTAATTAGATGGTCCAGAGAAAAAGAACATTTAACATCCAGTAACATCATTCTAGTAAAGTGCATTTTTTTTCACTTCAACATAATACTGTAGCTAATAACGTCAGAAATTTTTTTTTTAAATTGAAAAATATTGAATTGAGCATATGTATAAATATACGTACCCATGGTTTCGGAAGCAGACTCATCGCCATAAAAGGTGGCGTGAGCAAGCCTCCATGGACCTGGCCGGAAAATAGGATGTGTATAACCCAAAGCGTTTGACTTCCCGGCGATTGCCAAAATCAAAACAACTAATATGAAGTTAAATCCGAATGATCGAAGAAAAGAAGCCATGTCTACTTTGAGAATATATTGATAGCTAGTAGCTAGGCTGAGCAATTAATATTTGACAAGTACTTCAATGCTGATTGACTTGTACTTCTTGTCTTATATAATGTTCAACTACGTCGCCATATATGTGTATTCACCAGAAAATGCCTTCGTGATCCTCACGAAGATAATGTTTTCTCCAAGTCAATATATATATAGTCAAAATGATATTTTAGAGTAAATAAACTCGTGTTTGAATTTTTTTTTAATTTATTTTTCATTTTTGGCTAATGACGTGCGTGCAGGTCTGATGTTTTCGATTTTGCTCCTGGTCGTTCAAAACTTCCAATATAATATACAGAAGGACCAACCCATGGATCCTTACACTTTCGTAATTATTGGTTTGAAAAAAAGAAAGAAGAAGATAGAAGAGAGGGGGAGAGGGAAAAAAAACAATAAAGGAAAATTAGATGAATTATTTGTCAAATTAAATAATGAAATTAAGATTAATTTTCATTTTTTCTTATTTTCTCTCCCTCTCTCTCCTTTTTATTCCTCTTCTCTCCTCTCATTTCTTCCCACTAAAACATGGGCTTTCCTTCTTGGTTTTTTATTGTTTAATTTGTTAATTATTGAAATATCGGTTGGTGGCCATTTCTAATTGAATATGTAAAAATGTTGAGGAAAGACCTTTAACACGAGCGACAAAGGAAATGTTTCTTCAATGCGGATATGACTATCTTGAAATGCGATTTTACAAATTCGAAAACAATGTTTAACTGCAATATTGTATTAAATTATAAGCAGTCACTGTTTTTTTTTTTTATCTCAAATGATCGACATTTTAAAATGAAATTAGGATTTGTTTCTGAAATAAGTTTTTGCTAAACATTGAATCAATGACTAAATTGTTTTAATTTTTTTAAATCTTATTTAACAATCATTTATTAAGTGCACACTTGATTCTTATTCTTTAAAATGTGTTCCGGTGGTTCATTAATTAAGAGTTCAAAGATAATTATATATTAATTTTGTTCTTATTTATTTATGGGTGAGTTCCTCTAACTTAAAAAAATGTCTTAATTTTCCATCCAATGGATTGGATCCACATCTCCGCTCAATCTGAAGGGCAATGGCATTAACTCAAAATTTTAAGTTAGTGAAAGTCTTCACTTTATTTATTTATTTTGAGATAGACTTTAGACGAACTGTACCCCTGCTTTTTAATTAAGGTTGTTTGACATTACATAGTATAGTCTACGAATTTTTCATGTCGTCTTTATAAATGTTTTCATAAATATTATCATCATTGAAAATTAAGCTTAATCTCAAACCGTCCTTATTTACTTTATAATTGAGTTGAAAATTACTCTTCAACATCCTATTATTTATTTATTCATTAGTATGAAACCGACCCCATAAAAATTAATAAATCAATGTCGCCATGTTGGTTAGCAAAGTTCAACAATATTCTCCATAAATTTTCCAATTGTTTCATACAATTTTCTAAGTATAACGATCTTGTGTTATGGGAAATTGGAATCTTGAATTGGGCAGGTAGTGTTTTCGCAATATTATTATACACATGAAGAGAAACTACCTTTGCTTCACATCCCAAAGTTAAGCTCAATTGCATGCATAAAGCCAGTAATTAGCCACAAAACTTTTGTATTTTATTTAATCTAAGATTTATGGTATGTTTACCATTAAAAAAAAAAGATTTATGGTATGTTTTGGATGGAAATGTTGTGACTTATTACTATTGTTGAACAAAATTACTAATGCCAGCCACTTGTTCAATAACTAGATGATTAAAAAAGGTTAGGGTCGGAATTTTCATTAAAAAAAAAAAATCAATGTCATCCCATATAAATAATGAGAAGTGCCAGTAAAAGTGCGTTTGATCCTCTTTAGTAAATTATTCACCACTATACTAAAAGCTTATTAGACATATGAGATACATAATAAGAGGTGAATCTAATCTTGTACTATTATGAAATACATATCGAATCTCATACAATTATGAAACACATTCACAATTATAACTGATTTTTTTTCAAACAGATTCATCTAATTCTTTTAGTTTGAAAATATATAAAATAATTATCCTATTTTTATTAAATTTACCAATCATGTCAAAGATCCTTAAAACCACTTAAGTTGAGTTGGTTGTTGGTCAGTATCTACTGCCCCCACCCCACACCTTAGGTGGAAAATTTGAGGGTGCGTTTGGGATTGAGGTTGGGCAGCTGTAGCTTAAAAGCTACAGTACTAAAGTGTTTGGTAAACACTAGCTGCTGTACCTTTTAAGTTATGTTGATATAATTTTTCGCTTGTATAATATAAAATTTATTATATCTTTAATAATTTTGATAAAATTACTATTTAATTAAAATTTATATTTACTATATATTATTAACTTTTATTTTATAATTACAGTTTTTTTTCACAACAGCTGTAGCTTAAAAACTACAGCACCTCAATCCCAAACGCATCCTGAGTTACCCCAAACGCACCCTGAGTTACCCCAAGTAGATGCGAGAATTTAATTTAATTTTTCCCCCCGTACATTGTACAATTATCTGCCTGGTGAACAACCCTAGTAAGTAACCTTGTTTATATAGAATTGATTTGATCCGATAGAAAATAACCGGCATTGGGTTTTACAAACCTCTTATGCCAAATTACGTTTCAAGTTGTTTAGAGATTAACAATGGGATATTCTTAATATAGGAAACTTTTACACCGGTCACTGCGGATTTTTTTTTTATTCACGTTATTGCAATGATTGTAGGTTCGCTAGTGCTGATATTTTTGCCAGTTGCTTATTGCAGACTTGCCCTTTGTTGCTTCGAGTTTCCACTAAGGTATGTAAATCTTTTCATCGCCTCTTCTTCTTGATGCAGTTTGAAATATGTTGGGTCACCTAAGTGTTGGCAATGGAGCGGTGACTCAAATCATGGCTGCAGTCTCTGCTTCAGTAAGCTCTCCATGGCTGTAGCCTCTGCTTCAGTGCTATGTGACTGAGAATGAAACCAGAAGGAGGTGAATGAAAACACACAAAATGTAAAAATGACTCAAATCAATGAAAGCAGAAGCAATTTGAAATAAATTAATGAATAAATAGTTTAAAAAAATAGAAAAAGCAAAAACCTTTGGGTCAGGAGAAACCGATAGGTGCGCCTAGACATGACCAATGGGCCGTGTTATGTCAGCCCGGCCCATCAAAGAAAGGCTCATGCGTACTTTTGTCTGTGTTGTTTTGTGTCTACTATTTATTTTGTGCCGTGTCATACTTAAATTTTTTTACTTAAGCCTGGTTCGGCACACGCGCCATGCTTAAGGAAAAAAACTCACTAAACTTTTTTTTTCCTTTTTTAATTTTTAAGACGTATATTAAGCTGTTGGCGTATTTTTTTCAAATCTATGTATTTTTCTTAGGTTTATATCTTTATTCAAATTTAATAAAATCAAAAATTTAAAACTCAGGTCTATATTTAATAATAATAAACTAATAATAGTAAGAAAATGTGATATTAATTATTAAGTTTGACCTTATAGTATTATAATTTTAATAATAATAATAACAACAAAATTTTTTTCTTAAGGGTTAACTTAATTGTTAACTTGGAGTTACATAAAATTATAGATCATAGTTCATAATAATATTAATGCATATTTATAAAATCATGATATTTATAATTTTATTCATTAAAATAATTATATCAATTATAATATTTTTTAAAACTAAGAATTAAATGAATTTAAAAAATTCAACTTCAAGTTATTTGTAAAATCATAAAATTTTAAGTTTACTTTCATTAAAAAATAAAATGTGCTTATTGCAGGCTTTTTCATTGTGTCTTGCTTTTAAGGCTCGCGTGCCTAAAATTCTAAGGCCGATGCAACTCATGTGCGTGTCGTGCCGTGCCGTGTGCCCCACCGAAACGTGCTCGTGTTGTGTCGTGCTGTATGGACACATGCCGTGTTGTATGGACACGTGTCGTGTCACGTGCTGTCCGTGTCATTGGTCATCTCTAGGCGCGTCTGAGTGTTGGTTGGTGATGACGAGCCGTGAGGACTGATGGACTGTTAGTGGCAATGAATGATGGCAGCAGATGGGTTGTAAGGGTTTTTGGTTTTCTTTTGGAGGAATGATGATTGACTTGATCCAAGGGGAATTGGGTATTAGAATTTTCAATTTAGAAATTTAAAATATTAAAAAATAGATTTTTTTTTTCTTCGAGTCAGGTTAGGGGACCCAACAAAATCTCCAAGTCCAAACTCTAAAATTTATTAGGACTTAAACCTATACCCGAAATAGACCTGAATCTATTTTGAGATTGAGTTGGACTATTGGCACCCCTCTAATCTCCTCATAAAACCCCATATTTAGTTATATTCATTTTATTTTCGAAAATACCCCTTCTTTTTAGATATATTTTTCTAAGTTCTCAATTTTCATTTGATTTGTTTTATTGTTAAAACTCAAAGTATTATTGTGCTATTTTTAATTTTATTATTATTCTACACACAAATTAAAAAGTTATATGGGTGATAAGTTTTTAGTGTTAATCATTGGCTGAAATAACACATATTTCAAATTATAATTTCAAAGTAATTTTAAATATAAAAATATTTAATTAATAAGAAATAAAAAAGAACAATAGATTATTATAAATTTATACAATTTATTTTAGTTAGACAGAGAATAAACATATAGATTTTTTTTTATGGGGCTCTATATCCGCCTCGAATTAATCGGGCCCTGCGGGTGTTGCTTCCAACTCTAGGCCACTTCATTTTCCATGCATTCAGTTTATCTTTGTAAAATTTTATGTGTTTGGTCTAGAGTGAAGGAACAATGTTGACTTGGTCCGTATGAAAGTGTAGCTGCCCAGCAGCCATTTAAAGAGTGAAGGAGGGAATTGGAAAAATTTTTTCAAAGGCAGGGTGGTTATAAACTATCGGCATGCGACTCCGTGTTCATTTGTCGAAGGTGTAGCTTTAAGCAATGTTGAGAATTTTTCTTTCAGTTCTCTGACTTGGTATGTAATTTGCATTTTGATATTTTTGCAGAGTGGAGGTCATCATACTGCAGAAGACTTTGCAGTCAGAGGGAAGGAACCCAAAGATGAAGTTCAAATTTATACTTGGAAATTGCTACTCTCCGTGAATTAGCTGATCTCGTACTTTCTGCTGTTTCCCACGCACAATCAAATATATTCACTGTGTACTTAATTACTGGATTATGTTCCTCTATTAGGTTTAGGAGGTTGCTCCCGAGGCAATGAGAAGAAATGCAGAACTGTCTTTAGCTTTAGTATATCCTGATAAACATGGACGGTTTGTTTTGAAACAGGTACTTGCTACATTTTATATAGCAGGGGACTATATCTATCTGTTAATGCAACTAGAGACAGACAATCATATCAAAATATTGGCTTATTTACTTGTATTTGGTAACAGCCTGATTTCTTTTTTGTTTAATTGAACTTTTATGCCACTGTCATTTGTGGTATTTTGTCTAATCTTGTTTGCTCATAAACAAAGGAAAGTATGGGAAATTTTCTGTCCAAATTAAATGAATTTCAATGCTTTTTAGCATTACTTAGAAGGAATGTGTACCAAAACTATTTTAAATCTCTTGTATATCATGGCTCTTTTAAGGTGGGGATGACCCATTCTTATGGAAATGGAAGACGACTTGATGACAGTAAAGCGTTGGCTGAACTTAATTTTGAGGTAAATCACATATTTATACCTACAGTAATTTTTGCGATTATTCCATGCAGACATGTTTATTCCATATCTGTTTTCCTGTTGCAGAGTGGAGATTACTTGGATGTCGCAATCTTGTAGAGGGGAAGATGGTTAATCATTAAGCGCAATGCCGTTTTGTTGAAAGTGTCATCTATTTGATTTGGTGTTTCACGTACTTAGCTTTGTTTTAATGCTACGGGAAGGGAGTGTATGTTGCAAGGCTGGTGAACTCCTATGTCAATTTTTAATACTCGACACAAAATTTTTGCTTGTTTTCATATTTTCTCTTGATGTGATAAAGTTAAAGTTCCATTGTTTCCTTTTTGGAAGTATCTGAATTCCAAGTCCAAAATATAAATCAACTAGGTTCCCCTTCTCAGTCTTCAATCCGTGGTGTCTTTGTCATCTTTTGGGGCGAAGCATTTGCTTTCTTATCCCATACATAATCTCATAGGTGGAAACTTAATTGCATTATGTTATCAAACTTTTCTAAGCCCTCCATTGCTTGTGAGTATGACCATCCACAGCATTAAAATTGAACCACACCGCTGGTTGAATGTCCGAGCAGTTGCCATTTTTCATGGTCAGTTGTCCACCTAATTGATAACATAAATATCCAAGGCAGCTTCAGTTCTAGTTGTTCAACTACTGTTACGAGCCTACAAGTGCATTAGACTGGCCTGCTTCAAATGTTTCAGAGATCTGCTTTAAATGATTCAGAGATTAACACACTATAAAAAGTGACCATTATCACCATAAAAGGAAAGAGGTTCAGAGTCACAAGCATGCTCAAATGGGTTTGATTTGCAATATAACACTAGAACTGAATATTAATTACAACAAAATGGATCATCTTCTGTTCCTGCAAACAAGCCTGCTACAGGTATGTATATGACGCATATACTTACAAATACAATATTGACATAATTGAGCCCACAGTGAAGCAAACCATATAACTTCTCTCTTTCCACAGGAGGGATAGATCTACATAATTTAACACTCTTCACATCCGACTTCAAGAGTTAGTTAAAGTCGAAGGACCGCTTCTTATTGGTTGCTCCTGTATATGTAGCATCTACATTTTGTTAATACTAAGATCCGAGCTATGTTACCACCTCTTAGAGCAAAATCAGAAACCTTTAGTCTCAACACTGGAACCAGACAAACAAATTAAGGTGGGCAGGGTGTGTGTATATATATATATACCTTGATTAAGCTTCACTGCCTTCGGGCAATGTAATCAACCTTGTGTTTGAGTCATAAACCATGGTGGTTCCACAACTGAAACAAAATGTTAAACTATAAGAGTTAAGAATTGGGGGAAAAAGGGTCCTCTCCTAAACCATAAGTAGAAAAATGTTACAGCTAAGTCACAAGATCTGTAACTGAATGTTATTAGTATTACTGGACAATTTTAACTTACTTTGAGCAGTTAATAGTGTTGGTGGTTCCACCACTAGAAATTGATAGTATGGTCCCAAAGAAAGAAACATTCTCTGTACCACAGTTTGGACAGGGGCCCTAGAAAATTAAATCATACATTAGTGGAATCATTTATCTGTATGATAAAAACCTTAAAGATATGTCAAGAAAGTTCTACCTTCAAGATCAAAGAGTCTCTTACGATCAGTTTTGTGAGTGATTGAGATAAATATACTATCAAAGGCACCGCAGCAAACCATGTAAAAATGAAACTGAATGGCTCTGGAAGCTGACATGTGAAAGGAAAAGAGCATATTATTCAATAATATGCAAGTGATATATTATGAGCAGAGATAGATGACTTACGCCAATAGAATTTTAAACCAGGCATTCTTCCTTGAGTTTTAGGCTTAAGAGGAAAGAGGAAATGGGAGGTTTCTAAATGGTTTTCTATTTAGAAGTATAAATTCATATAATAACAGTGGTGTGTCATGAATTCAGAATTGTGATAAGTTTTTAGTCCAAAAATTATGAGCAATTCATACTCCTTGGAAAGAGTTCATGCCTTGAACTTATTCACCACCGTAGTTCTTACTATCAGCACAGAAACAATTCCTGTTGGTTGACATACAATTCACAAATGCACTATTGAAGTTGATAAACAATGTATGACCTGAAAACAATAGGACGATGGTCTTTAAACAAACTTTTGCAGTTTGACTATCCTAGCCTTTTCAATGATTTATATCATGTAGAGAAACTTTGTATCTGCATAAACTCCCCTTATTAACCCAACTTAAGTCCAAGGTAATCAAGTAATATAAATGTTGGTTATTCACTTTCTTTATTAAGCAGCAGGCAAGAATATAGAGCTGTTTAGCTTGAAATCTTCCTAGTGATTCAAGTAATACTGGTTGATCCAAACTTTTTCCATTTTCTTTTTTCCGAGATGTAGTATAGACTTCGGATTATTTGCACCACATGTTAGCCAATGCGAACTGAGAATTTGAGGACCTGATCACAAGATACAAATATGGTTGTAGGAAACAAAACATGATCTCAAAACTATGGTGCAGTGATAGTTTCTTTAAAACTTTCAAGCAACCTCATTATGTGCATCCTATGTCAGCATGGAAAATTTTCTCTAGAGATATGTGAAGATCAATGCAATTTCCATTTCAGCTGAGCAACTTATAGAAGGGCAAAAGAATTATAGGAATCTGTCATACTCTGAAAAAACTGAGTGGCTAAAGACTTTAATTTCTCATAGATCNACAATTATTTGATAAAAAATTATATTACTCTTTTTATTTATCAGAGTATTAATTTTAAAAATTATATTGTTAAAAAAACTACTCATTTTTTATTTTAGAACTAAATTTTCATTTAACAGTAAATGGTGGCACGTCACCATAATTCAAATGGAACCTAAAGTTTTTCACTCAATGTCTATAGATACGATTCTACTGTGTAGCACACCATATATCTGGCCACCAAAATACCAAACAATTGAAGATCATATCTTAATTGTGGAATAATATTAAACAATCTAATCATATTAATTTCTTATTGAAATACTTATACCCCTCTAAAAGCACATAGTAAAAGGATTTTATTCATGCTTTCCACTTTCTTTTCCCACAAATCTAAAGGAAAATGGAAGAAAAGATGCCACTGATTTGGGGAAGGAATGGAACGAAGCAGGGTCTAAAAAGATAGCGATTTTATTATTAACACCTTGCAATATGAGCTTTCCATATTGACTGGCACTTGAGTCAACTAAATCGACAAAAGAAGTAGTTGAACTCTTGGCGTATAAAATTTTCTCTCAATGATACATGAGGTGAAAACTGAAAATTCACCTTAAGCAAATAAGGATAGAACACAGGTTACAACTAAAGGATAAATTTCGAAAATAATAAAGCGATTAACAGTGCCCTCAAGGAAGTAAACATCTGAACTGTGAAAAAAAAAAGTAAAAGAAATGGAAAAGAAAAAGGTTCGTGGTGAACTTGATAATCAATGGAAGTTAACATCTGAACTGTAAGTCAATCCTACGTTCCAGTTAGGAGGAGCAACATTGTATGCAAAAATTGTCTCCTTGGAGGAATAGGAAGTGAGCTTGAAAGAAAGAGCTTGGCCACCTAGAGTTGCAAATGCTTGATATGAAGCTCCCCAGTTATGGCTCATGCTAATCCATCCCGTTCTTGTTCCTTTAACCCACATGTTGGCAATGTCTCCTCCGCCCGCAACATTCAGTACATACACCAACAACCAGTAACCATTTCCCTGGAAAGCGAATCGCAACCCTCCAGCCTTCACGCATGGCACTCTACAAAACCAAACTTTAGTCATTTGAATTAAATATAACACCAATTATGAGGACTTTCACATTCATGTCCACATTAATACCTTCGGTAGATGACGGGGATAATGCCGGCCTTCCAGTCAGCAATCTTCATGAATGCGGGCTTGGACATGTCAAAATGGGCCCGAGGAGGATTGCACCAGCCACCATTATTGGAGTCCTGGGACCAATTTGGCGGGCAAAGGTTTGTGGCTGTAACTGTTGTGAACGATACATATGTATAGCAATGAGGCGAATCATGGCACTTTATCTGATAACAAGTCCCACAAGCGTATCCATCGTTGAACAACGTAGAGCTCAATGCCACTGTGTCTGTCCCGTATCCATTAATCCGCAAGTTTCCATACCCGCAAGCTCCACCTGTGAATCCAGAGTTAACAACATTTTAACATACAGTAAAACATTTATGGTGAAACATTTCTAAGCAGCGGCGAATGCAACTATGATTTTGGTTAGAGGTGCACATAATGTTAGAAACCGCAAAAAATGTGGTTAAACATATTATTTAATATGTAAGGCTAGAACGTGTATATAATAAACCTGATAACTACAATATAAAATGAGTAAAATTTCAATGAAGTCCCTTTTCTTTATTTGAATTTTTCGGTTTCAGGGACCAGGCCTCTACATAGTTTTCCTTCTGCCCTGTGTGACAATCTTTATACTGTAATCACATTTCTATTTTGAAAAAAGTATTTATTTTTTTTATTAATCTAACCAAATGAATGACATTCTTTTGTACGTACATTCGTGTAATATTTTAGATAACAACAAGATAAACGATTACGCTAATATGAGTGGGTAGAAAATTTAATTTTCAGTCATAGTTTATCTGAAAATAATTATTAAAACTATATATAATTTAACAAAAAATGTAAATAGCATACCCATGGTCTCAGAGGCAGACTCATCACCGTAAAAGGTGGCGTGAGCAAGCTGCCATGCACCTGAACGGAAAATAGGACGTGTATAACCCGAAGCATTTGACTTTTCAGCGATTGCCAAAATCAAAACAACCAATAGGCAGCTAAATCCAAATGATCGAAGGAAAGAAGCCATGTTGTTTTTGAGTATATTGGCTGCAATGCTGATTGACTAGTACTTGTTGCCTTTATATAATGAGCAACTATGTGATACATTATCTGTCTGCACAACAAAATGCCTTCGTGATCCTCACGAAGATAAAGTTTTCTCAATTACATGATGTTTTAAGATGAATGAAAACGTATGCTTGTGTTTTTGGCCATTGACGTGCGTGCAGGTTTCTCAATTTTATAAATTGAATTAATTATCTTGGTGCTGAAGTGGATTATTCTGCAACAAATTTTGGAGCCTCATTCTTTTTTTATTCGGTTCCCTTGTTTTTCTATTGTGTAGTTTGTTCATTATTGGAATATATCAGTTGGTTGGTGACTAATCGTTGTAAGCTCATTTTTGCAAACGGGTGGTCGGCTAAAATTAACCTGGCAAGCCAAGATCAAATCGACATGTGTCATGCACAAATGAAAAGAAAAACTATTTAATTTGTCATATCATATTTTTATTTTTTTCTAAAAATGTTTAGTTAATAAAAATGATAGGTAAAATTAACTTCAAATTAAGAAAATAAAAAGAAAAAAAAATGATTGAATCCAACACAGAAACCAAATATCAGAATTTTTGTTTCTACTTTAATTTGTTTTCATTAGAATTGAACACAAAACACTGCGTTTCATGATTTTATTAGCTGGTCGAACATACATAAATACTTCCCGTTTATTGCAAACTGGTAACGCAGCATTGGAAAAAAAAAAAGAAAAAAAGGGATAAATTGACTAAGATGGTTGAATATGAGCAACAATGCTTGTTTGAAGTTATCCAAAACTGGTAACTTTCATTGCAGATATCATGTTTACAAATTACAATTTGCATTTATGCATACAAGGAAAGAGTAAAAGGCCCAAAAAAAAGGGTCATGCATGATAAACTTGTTTATTAATGGAAGTTCACATTTGACTTGTAAGTCAATCCTACGTTCCAGTTAGCAGGAGCAACATTGTAAGCTATAATAGTCTCCTTGGTTGAATATGACTGGATCTTGAAAGAAAGAGCTTGGCCTCCCAGAGTTGCAAATGCTTGATATGAAGCTCCCCAGTTATGGCTCATGCTAATCCATCCTGTTCTGGTTCCCTTAACCCACATGCTGGCTATGTCTCCGCCGCCTGCAACATTCATCGCATACACCAACAACCAGTATCCATTTCCCTGGAAAGCAAATCGAATCCCACCGGGCTTCATGCATGGCACCCTACAAGAATATATACATACATATAAATAATTAGACAAACAAAAATTGGCTAGTCTTAGTTAAAAGTAACAACATGCTCGTGCTCTCATTTTTCCCTTGTCCTTGATATTATTAATTCCCGCGCGACTTAGGCTCATTGTTGTTTAGCGTTGGGCTGTGGCCTTCGACACACCGGTTCAAGTTCCCTGTCCTTAAAATTTAATCCCCTTCCCACAAATTATATAAGATGGGCAGGAATTAGTATGGGCAGATGTCTCTCCTCTCTAATTGGCATATATTTCCATATCATCCTCAGTAGACCTCTAAGATTTTCATGAATTCAAACTCCATGTCGTAATATCTCTTAACAACTTCGAAAGAATATAAATTAATACCTGCGAAACAGGACTGGGACAATGCCGGCCTTCCAAGCGGCGATCTTCATGAACGCGGGCTTGGACATATCAAAATGGGCGCGAGGGGGATTGCACCAGCCTCCATTGTTGGAGTCCTGGGACCAATTTGGCGGGCAGAGGTTTGTGGCTGTAACTGTGGTGAATGGTACGTATTTATAGCAATGAGGCGAATTATAGCACTTTATCTGGTAACATGTCCCACAAGCGTATCCATTGTTGAACAATGTGGAGCTCAAAGCCGCTGTGTCTGTTCCGTAACCATTAGAAAACAAGTTTCCATACCCACAAGCTCCTCCTGTAATTAGATGGTCCAGAGAAAAAGAACATTTAACATCCAGTAACATCATTCTAGTAAAGTGCATTTTTTTTCACTTCAACATAATACTGTAGCTAATAACGTCAGAAATTTTTTTTTTAAATTGAAAAATATTGAATTGAGCATATGTATAAATATACGTACCCATGGTTTCGGAAGCAGACTCATCGCCATAAAAGGTGGCGTGAGCAAGCCTCCATGGACCTGGCCGGAAAATAGGATGTGTATAACCCAAAGCGTTTGACTTCCCGGCGATTGCCAAAATCAAAACAACTAATATGAAGTTAAATCCGAATGATCGAAGAAAAGAAGCCATGTCTACTTTGAGAATATATTGATAGCTAGTAGCTAGGCTGAGCAATTAATATTTGACAAGTACTTCAATGCTGATTGACTTGTACTTCTTGTCTTATATAATGTTCAACTACGTCGCCATATATGTGTATTCACCAGAAAATGCCTTCGTGATCCTCACGAAGATAATGTTTTCTCCAAGTCAATATATATATAGTCAAAATGATATTTTAGAGTAAATAAACTCGTGTTTGAATTTTTTTTTAATTTATTTTTCATTTTTGGCTAATGACGTGCGTGCAGGTCTGATGTTTTCGATTTTGCTCCTGGTCGTTCAAAACTTCCAATATAATATACAGAAGGACCAACCCATGGATCCTTACACTTTCGTAATTATTGGTTTGAAAAAAAGAAAGAAGAAGATAGAAGAGAGGGGGAGAGGGAAAAAAAACAATAAAGGAAAATTAGATGAATTATTTGTCAAATTAAATAATGAAATTAAGATTAATTTTCATTTTTTCTTATTTTCTCTCCCTCTCTCTCCTTTTTATTCCTCTTCTCTCCTCTCATTTCTTCCCACTAAAACATGGGCTTTCCTTCTTGGTTTTTTATTGTTTAATTTGTTAATTATTGAAATATCGGTTGGTGGCCATTTCTAATTGAATATGTAAAAATGTTGAGGAAAGACCTTTAACACGAGCGACAAAGGAAATGTTTCTTCAATGCGGATATGACTATCTTGAAATGCGATTTTACAAATTCGAAAACAATGTTTAACTGCAATATTGTATTAAATTATAAGCAGTCACTGTTTTTTTTTTTTATCTCAAATGATCGACATTTTAAAATGAAATTAGGATTTGTTTCTGAAATAAGTTTTTGCTAAACATTGAATCAATGACTAAATTGTTTTAATTTTTTTAAATCTTATTTAACAATCATTTATTAAGTGCACACTTGATTCTTATTCTTTAAAATGTGTTCCGGTGGTTCATTAATTAAGAGTTCAAAGATAATTATATATTAATTTTGTTCTTATTTATTTATGGGTGAGTTCCTCTAACTTAAAAAAATGTCTTAATTTTCCATCCAATGGATTGGATCCACATCTCCGCTCAATCTGAAGGGCAATGGCATTAACTCAAAATTTTAAGTTAGTGAAAGTCTTCACTTTATTTATTTATTTTGAGATAGACTTTAGACGAACTGTACCCCTGCTTTTTAATTAAGGTTGTTTGACATTACATAGTATAGTCTACGAATTTTTCATGTCGTCTTTATAAATGTTTTCATAAATATTATCATCATTGAAAATTAAGCTTAATCTCAAACCGTCCTTATTTACTTTATAATTGAGTTGAAAATTACTCTTCAACATCCTATTATTTATTTATTCATTAGTATGAAACCGACCCCATAAAAATTAATAAATCAATGTCGCCATGTTGGTTAGCAAAGTTCAACAATATTCTCCATAAATTTTCCAATTGTTTCATACAATTTTCTAAGTATAACGATCTTGTGTTATGGGAAATTGGAATCTTGAATTGGGCAGGTAGTGTTTTCGCAATATTATTATACACATGAAGAGAAACTACCTTTGCTTCACATCCCAAAGTTAAGCTCAATTGCATGCATAAAGCCAGTAATTAGCCACAAAACTTTTGTATTTTATTTAATCTAAGATTTATGGTATGTTTACCATTAAAAAAAAAAGATTTATGGTATGTTTTGGATGGAAATGTTGTGACTTATTACTATTGTTGAACAAAATTACTAATGCCAGCCACTTGTTCAATAACTAGATGATTAAAAAAGGTTAGGGTCGGAATTTTCATTAAAAAAAAAAAATCAATGTCATCCCATATAAATAATGAGAAGTGCCAGTAAAAGTGCGTTTGATCCTCTTTAGTAAATTATTCACCACTATACTAAAAGCTTATTAGACATATGAGATACATAATAAGAGGTGAATCTAATCTTGTACTATTATGAAATACATATCGAATCTCATACAATTATGAAACACATTCACAATTATAACTGATTTTTTTTCAAACAGATTCATCTAATTCTTTTAGTTTGAAAATATATAAAATAATTATCCTATTTTTATTAAATTTACCAATCATGTCAAAGATCCTTAAAACCACTTAAGTTGAGTTGGTTGTTGGTCAGTATCTACTGCCCCCACCCCACACCTTAGGTGGAAAATTTGAGGGTGCGTTTGGGATTGAGGTTGGGCAGCTGTAGCTTAAAAGCTACAGTACTAAAGTGTTTGGTAAACACTAGCTGCTGTACCTTTTAAGTTATGTTGATATAATTTTTCGCTTGTATAATATAAAATTTATTATATCTTTAATAATTTTGATAAAATTACTATTTAATTAAAATTTATATTTACTATATATTATTAACTTTTATTTTATAATTACAGCTTTTTTTTCACAACGGCTGTAGCTTAAAAGCTACAGCACCTCAATCCCAAATACACCCTGAATTACCCCAAACGCACCCTGAGTTACCCCAAGTAGATGCGAGAATTTAATTTAATTTTTCCCCCCGTACATTGTACAATTATCTGCCTGGTGAACAACCCTAGTAAGTAACCTTGTTTATATAGAATTGATTTGATCCGATAGAAAATAACCGGCATTGGGTTTTACAAACCTCTTATGCCAAATTACGTTTCAAGTTGTTTAGAGATTAACAATGGGATATTCTTAATATAGGAAACTTTTACACCGGTCACTGCGGATTTTTTTTTTATTCACGTTATTGCAATGATTGTAGGTTCGCTAGTGCTGATATTTTTGCCAGTTGCTTATTGCAGACTTGCCCTTTGTTGCTTCGAGTTTCCACTAAGGTATGTAAATCTTTTCATCGCCTCTTCTTCTTGATGCAGTTTGAAATATGTTGGGTCACCTAAGTGTTGGCAATGGAGCGGTGACTCAAATCATGGCTGCAGTCTCTGCTTCAGTAAGCTCTCCATGGCTGTAGCCTCTGCTTCAGTGCTATGTGACTGAGAATGAAACCAGAAGGAGGTGAATGAAAACACACAAAATGTAAAAATGACTCAAATCAATGAAAGCAGAAGCAATTTGAAATAAATTAATGAATAAATAGTTTAAAAAAATAGAAAAAGCAAAAACCTTTGGGTCAGGAGAAACCGATAGGTGCGCCTAGACATGACCAATGGGCCGTGTTATGTCAGCCCGGCCCATCAAAGAAAGGCTCATGCGTACTTTTGTCTGTGTTGTTTTGTGTCTACTATTTATTTTGTGCCGTGTCATACTTAAATTTTTTTACTTAAGCCTGGTTCGGCACACGCGCCATGCTTAAGGAAAAAAACTCACTAAACTTTTTTTTTCCTTTTTTAATTTTTAAGACGTATATTAAGCTGTTGGCGTATTTTTTTCAAATCTATGTATTTTTCTTAGGTTTATATCTTTATTCAAATTTAATAAAATCAAAAATTTAAAACTCAGGTCTATATTTAATAATAATAAACTAATAATAGTAAGAAAATGTGATATTAATTATTAAGTTTGACCTTATAGTATTATAATTTTAATAATAATAATAACAACAAAATTTTTTTCTTAAGGGTTAACTTAATTGTTAACTTGGAGTTACATAAAATTATAGATCATAGTTCATAATAATATTAATGCATATTTATAAAATCATGATATTTATAATTTTATTCATTAAAATAATTATATCAATTATAATATTTTTTAAAACTAAGAATTAAATGAATTTAAAAAATTCAACTTCAAGTTATTTGTAAAATCATAAAATTTTAAGTTTACTTTCATTAAAAAATAAAATGTGCTTATTGCAGGCTTTTTCATTGTGTCTTGCTTTTAAGGCTCGCGTGCCTAAAATTCTAAGGCCGATGCAACTCATGTGCGTGTCGTGCCGTGCCGTGTGCCCCACCGAAACGTGCTCGTGTTGTGTCGTGCTGTATGGACACATGCCGTGTTGTATGGACACGTGTCGTGTCACGTGCTGTCCGTGTCATTGGTCATCTCTAGGCGCGTCTGAGTGTTGGTTGGTGATGACGAGCCGTGAGGACTGATGGACTGTTAGTGGCAATGAATGATGGCAGCAGATGGGTTGTAAGGGTTTTTGGTTTTCTTTTGGAGGAATGATGATTGACTTGATCCAAGGGGAATTGGGTATTAGAATTTTCAATTTAGAAATTTAAAATATTAAAAAATAGATTTTTTTTTTCTTCGAGTCAGGTTAGGGGACCCAACAAAATCTCCAAGTCCAAACTCTAAAATTTATTAGGACTTAAACCTATACCCGAAATAGACCTGAATCTATTTTGAGATTGAGTTGGACTATTGGCACCCCTCTAATCTCCTCATAAAACCCCATATTTAGTTATATTCATTTTATTTTCGAAAATACCCCTTCTTTTTAGATATATTTTTCTAAGTTCTCAATTTTCATTTGATTTGTTTTATTGTTAAAACTCAAAGTATTATTGTGCTATTTTTAATTTTATTATTATTCTACACACAAATTAAAAAGTTATATGGGTGATAAGTTTTTAGTGTTAATCATTGGCTGAAATAACACATATTTCAAATTATAATTTCAAAGTAATTTTAAATATAAAAATATTTAATTAATAAGAAATAAAAAAGAACAATAGATTATTATAAATTTATACAATTTATTTTAGTTAGACAGAGAATAAACATATAGATTTTTTTTTATGGGGCTCTATATCCGCCTCGAATTAATCGGGCCCTGCGGGTGTTGCTTCCAACTCTAGGCCACTTCATTTTCCATGCATTCAGTTTATCTTTGTAAAATTTTATGTGTTTGGTCTAGAGTGAAGGAACAATGTTGACTTGGTCCGTATGAAAGTGTAGCTGCCCAGCAGCCATTTAAAGAGTGAAGGAGGGAATTGGAAAAATTTTTTCAAAGGCAGGGTGGTTATAAACTATCGGCATGCGACTCCGTGTTCATTTGTCGAAGGTGTAGCTTTAAGCAATGTTGAGAATTTTTCTTTCAGTTCTCTGACTTGGTATGTAATTTGCATTTTGATATTTTTGCAGAGTGGAGGTCATCATACTGCAGAAGACTTTGCAGTCAGAGGGAAGGAACCCAAAGATGAAGTTCAAATTTATACTTGGAAATTGCTACTCTCCGTGAATTAGCTGATCTCGTACTTTCTGCTGTTTCCCACGCACAATCAAATATATTCACTGTGTACTTAATTACTGGATTATGTTCCTCTATTAGGTTTAGGAGGTTGCTCCCGAGGCAATGAGAAGAAATGCAGAACTGTCTTTAGCTTTAGTATATCCTGATAAACATGGACGGTTTGTTTTGAAACAGGTACTTGCTACATTTTATATAGCAGGGGACTATATCTATCTGTTAATGCAACTAGAGACAGACAATCATATCAAAATATTGGCTTATTTACTTGTATTTGGTAACAGCCTGATTTCTTTTTTGTTTAATTGAACTTTTATGCCACTGTCATTTGTGGTATTTTGTCTAATCTTGTTTGCTCATAAACAAAGGAAAGTATGGGAAATTTTCTGTCCAAATTAAATGAATTTCAATGCTTTTTAGCATTACTTAGAAGGAATGTGTACCAAAACTATTTTAAATCTCTTGTATATCATGGCTCTTTTAAGGTGGGGATGACCCATTCTTATGGAAATGGAAGACGACTTGATGACAGTAAAGCGTTGGCTGAACTTAATTTTGAGGTAAATCACATATTTATACCTACAGTAATTTTTGCGATTATTCCATGCAGACATGTTTATTCCATATCTGTTTTCCTGTTGCAGAGTGGAGATTACTTGGATGTCGCAATCTTGTAGAGGGGAAGATGGTTAATCATTAAGCGCAATGCCGTTTTGTTGAAAGTGTCATCTATTTGATTTGGTGTTTCACGTACTTAGCTTTGTTTTAATGCTACGGGAAGGGAGTGTATGTTGCAAGGCTGGTGAACTCCTATGTCAATTTTTAATACTCGACACAAAATTTTTGCTTGTTTTCATATTTTCTCTTGATGTGATAAAGTTAAAGTTCCATTGTTTCCTTTTTGGAAGTATCTGAATTCCAAGTCCAAAATATAAATCAACTAGGTTCCCCTTCTCAGTCTTCAATCCGTGGTGTCTTTGTCATCTTTTGGGGCGAAGCATTTGCTTTCTTATCCCATACATAATCTCATAGGTGGAAACTTAATTGCATTATGTTATCAAACTTTTCTAAGCCCTCCATTGCTTGTGAGTATGACCATCCACAGCATTAAAATTGAACCACACCGCTGGTTGAATGTCCGAGCAGTTGCCATTTTTCATGGTCAGTTGTCCACCTAATTGATAACATAAATATCCAAGGCAGCTTCAGTTCTAGTTGTTCAACTACTGTTACGAGCCTACAAGTGCATTAGACTGGCCTGCTTCAAATGTTTCAGAGATCTGCTTTAAATGATTCAGAGATTAACACACTATAAAAAGTGACCATTATCACCATAAAAGGAAAGAGGTTCAGAGTCACAAGCATGCTCAAATGGGTTTGATTTGCAATATAACACTAGAACTGAATATTAATTACAACAAAATGGATCATCTTCTGTTCCTGCAAACAAGCCTGCTACAGGTATGTATATGACGCATATACTTACAAATACAATATTGACATAATTGAGCCCACAGTGAAGCAAACCATATAACTTCTCTCTTTCCACAGGAGGGATAGATCTACATAATTTAACACTCTTCACATCCGACTTCAAGAGTTAGTTAAAGTCGAAGGACCGCTTCTTATTGGTTGCTCCTGTATATGTAGCATCTACATTTTGTTAATACTAAGATCCGAGCTATGTTACCACCTCTTAGAGCAAAATCAGAAACCTTTAGTCTCAACACTGGAACCAGACAAACAAATTAAGGTGGGCAGGGTGTGTGTATATATATATATACCTTGATTAAGCTTCACTGCCTTCGGGCAATGTAATCAACCTTGTGTTTGAGTCATAAACCATGGTGGTTCCACAACTGAAACAAAATGTTAAACTATAAGAGTTAAGAATTGGGGGAAAAAGGGTCCTCTCCTAAACCATAAGTAGAAAAATGTTACAGCTAAGTCACAAGATCTGTAACTGAATGTTATTAGTATTACTGGACAATTTTAACTTACTTTGAGCAGTTAATAGTGTTGGTGGTTCCACCACTAGAAATTGATAGTATGGTCCCAAAGAAAGAAACATTCTCTGTACCACAGTTTGGACAGGGGCCCTAGAAAATTAAATCATACATTAGTGGAATCATTTATCTGTATGATAAAAACCTTAAAGATATGTCAAGAAAGTTCTACCTTCAAGATCAAAGAGTCTCTTACGATCAGTTTTGTGAGTGATTGAGATAAATATACTATCAAAGGCACCGCAGCAAACCATGTAAAAATGAAACTGAATGGCTCTGGAAGCTGACATGTGAAAGGAAAAGAGCATATTATTCAATAATATGCAAGTGATATATTATGAGCAGAGATAGATGACTTACGCCAATAGAATTTTAAACCAGGCATTCTTCCTTGAGTTTTAGGCTTAAGAGGAAAGAGGAAATGGGAGGTTTCTAAATGGTTTTCTATTTAGAAGTATAAATTCATATAATAACAGTGGTGTGTCATGAATTCAGAATTGTGATAAGTTTTTAGTCCAAAAATTATGAGCAATTCATACTCCTTGGAAAGAGTTCATGCCTTGAACTTATTCACCACCGTAGTTCTTACTATCAGCACAGAAACAATTCCTGTTGGTTGACATACAATTCACAAATGCACTATTGAAGTT
>MKYO02000573.1:0-37991 GCA_002013955.2 Citrus medica
CATTTGCATTTGTTGCTCCAACGAGAGACAAAATGAACCGCACAACTCTGTCCAGCGCACTTCACATATGTCGACTCAACAGAATAAGCAGCACTTTGTGACTCAGATTCACCACTAGAATAAAACACAAAAAAATCTTGGGGCATCAAAGGGCAAATAGGAATCACTAAAAAGAACTTATCAGAATGTGGGTTTAGCTAATTCTGAGAAACCAAGGGTAGAGGAACAAATACATCAACTCTAGTTTCATCTTGGGATCTCATTTAAAATTGCATAACTGTCAAAGCACTATAAATACAACATTCAAACTCCAAATGTGCTACTGCTTTCTGTGAAGCAAATATCGACCGTAAGGGTGACGACCATGAGGGATGATAATGATAAAAATTTGCAGGCAGTCCAGCCCAGCTGAAACTTAAAAGCATAATTTGAACACTCTTTTGAGCCCTTCTCCGCACCACATTCTCACAAGCATACAACTTTGCATCGGAAAACATCTCTTGTTTCTAATATAAAATGAAAGATTAAAAATAAACATCTCTGCAATTGCAGTTCCTCTCCAAAAACAAAACTAATAAGGATGAAAATACATCCAAATAAGACCATGTCCAGAAAAGTCTGCAACAAGTAACAAAACAGCAACAATACCAAAAGGATAACCTAGTAACCACCCTTAAGATCATTGACGACATCATAAGGAATGGGAGTGACAGTTTCCAATGTTGCACCTTCCACCATGAAACCTGGTTTAGGGCCCTTTGGCTGCCTCTTTGTACTGATGACCTCACCTCTTGCCTTAGCATCTGCCTTGAGTTCATCATTCTTCTTCTTCCTCAGCTTGAACTCCTCGGTACACCTTGAAGGTTGAACATGCTCCACGCGAACATGAATCCTCTTCTTGATGATCCTGTTACCAACCTGGTCACAGATGCATATTCCAATGCAATTCAGTTTTTTATCATCAAAAAATGCAAATGCCGACAATTATAACCAATTCAAGCAAGTTACAATAATACAGAATCACTAAGTACGAAGTCATTAAATATGATGAGAGCCATCTCAATGAGTACCTCCCCAGAGCAAGTGAACGGAAGGGACAAAAAAATTCAATTGGCATGCAAACACAACTTTGTCCATTCAGAATAGAAAATCAATTCAAACAGAACATCTGGCCAACAAGTTATTACCAAAAACGAAAGAAGTTTACACAACCAACATTTTGAAGACTCAATTTCAATGTACCATAAAAGAAAAACAGTGAAAGTTTGTTCAGCAACAGTTCTCCTCGAACATAATTATCAATCAACTCAACAACAGAACAGCTATTTTCGAGCTAAATCATCAGGCAATTCACATAGATATATACATCTGAAGCTGTCAAACAAAAATGGCATGGAAAATTTAACTAGTCAGCACAGAAAAGAGATACATTAAGCTTAAAATTGATAATATCGGGTCAACAAATACGCAGAGCACCCAACATTAAGTTAGCTAAATTACAAACCAATATAAATCTAACGCATTATATAAAGTATCAAATAACACAAAGCCATCACCGAATCAAAAATCAACAAGTATATCAAAACTAAATACGCACGGCAAGTAGATCTGGCCTAACAGTTATTAATTAATAACACCGATCACACCATATCAACAAACCCTAGTGCTAAAAAGAACCCATTAGCCACAAAATCAGAACAAACCCAAATTACAAAAAATGTTATCAACCCATTTCCAAATCTTAAGGAACCACTTTTTTCCAGAAATACAATTAAAAAAACCCCAAAAAATAATTTTAAAAAAAACACAAAGGAAACAGAAAACGAAACGACCTGCTTGTTAATCTCGACGCCGATGGCGCGCTTGGTGACATTCCAGACACGGCCTGTACGTCCATGGTAGAACTTGTGGGGCATACCTTTGTGAACGGCGCCGTTCACTTTGACGTCAACGTAGTCGCCGATTTTGTAAGTCCTAAGGTAAGTGGACAAGGGGATGTAACCCTTCTTTCTGAAGGGGCGTGCGAACAAATCCCTTGTTCGGGACCTCAAACCGTGACCGGCCGGCATGTTTGAGTCACTGGTCCTTTTTTCTCTCTGGAGAAGAGGAAGGAGATGTGAGTGTGTGTAGCGGGGGCTTAAACCCCCTCTTACTGATACGTATTTATAGCTAGGTTTTGTTTCTAGGGTTTCGTTTTTGTAAATGTGTTTGTGGGTTTGGGCTTGTCGGTTTATTGGTTTGGGTATTCATTGGGTCATTTCAAAAAATTCTAAATAGCCCCTATTATCTGAATAATTAAATCTGGATCCTTGTTTTATAAATGTTTCACAGTTTAGCCACAACGCATTTGCTATTTGTGTCAAATGAGTCCCCCCTTCAGTTTTCCCCCGGTAATCCTCAATTAAAGGACCAAACTCCAAAGTGGTCTTATGATTTTGAATTTTGACCTCCACACTGAAAGAGCACGCACATTCAACTTAACTAACGGCTATTTCTGTTAGTTCAATAGGGTCAGGTCAGCCTCAATAAAATTGTAGTATGGATTATCTTTAAAGATCGCATACCTACCTATTATATACAAATATACAAGAACTCCCTTTGAAATTATGAAAAATCATTAAAATCATTCCAGTAAGGTCCCTAATCTTTTAATTGATTGCAAAAAGGTTTTTGTGGTTATAATTGTTACTATTGGCTTATTCCAAAGAAGAAAAAATTTTAGGCGTTTAAGAAACATTGGTGTTTATACACGTGCGGTAAGCAAAATAGATTGGATGAGGAGACAATGAATGCTACTTAAAAGTTAATTAAGTTAACATTTTAATAATTAGAAACTTACCTGTGAAATAATGTACCTAAAATAAATTTTAAAGCTTCAACATAACTCGTTTGAAATATAAAATAAATAAATAATGCATTGTTTTATGAGGAGAATTTTAACATTAAGGTTAAAATTCAAATTTAATTATTCTGTATTGAAGGTGAAAAATTTTGTACCTTCGTTGCCCATATAGCTAGCTAATAGAACTACCACCTATTTGTATTTTTCATAATCTTTTTTTATTAATTTTTCTCTCCAATTGGATTATTGGCACCCCTTTAAAATATCTCTTAAAATACTTCAGAATGTTTACAACTTAAATCTTTGCGGAAATTACTTTCAAGCATAAAAATATATTTAATTTAATGGGTCTGGCTGAGTTGGATCAGATTTACGGTGGTACACCAATGATAACCGCACAATCATATAAATAAATATTAAATATGTACTTACTGTTATAATCTGACAGTTATAATCAGTGCTCCACGATGGAGTTGATCTAACTTAACCACTACCTTAATTAAATCCACATATGCATTAGACATAGAGATCTTTATTTATTTATTTATTTAGATTGAAAACTACGACTCATCAATTGTTAAAAGAGTAGGCAACTTGTAAATTAATTTGAAAGGGAAAAATGCTAATGAGGAAAAAAGTGACTTATGGGTTGCAAATCTTTTGATTAAATTTGAAAAATATATGTAACAACTAATTTATAACAAAAAAACAAAGGAAGTTCTGTGAGTTGTACATTAAAGATCGCGAAAATTATGTGGGTTCTACATCTGTGCAACTTTGATATAAAACTCTATTAGAGACATTGTTTTTGCTAAAAATCTTAAATTCTTTATATCACTGGGAGTTGAAAAACAAAGAAGAGAAAAAGTTATTAACAAAAGATCTAGGCGAGAGAAATAAAAAAAAAATGGTGGATATGAGATTTGAAAAATATGAAAGAAAATTTAAAGATTAGAGTTTCATTGGGAATAGTTTTAATTAAGGTGAAATTTGTCATTAGGAGGTGTTATGGCAAATTTTATATTATTTTCAAATATTTGAATGGGATAAAAATATCAAATGGGGTTTTAACAAAATTTATTTTGTTCATTTCATAAATTGTCCCAAGGATCGAGGTAATTTAAGATGTCGGATTAAGCCCCAAGTCTTTGTGGTAATGTAAAGCCCCATGCTGGCTTCAAAATTTTTAAAAGCGGATCTCTCTTAGCGACCCAGATAGTTTAGATGCAACAACTGCTAATAATCTTGAAATCAAAGAACCCGAAAAGCTTTCTCGCACGGGGGAGAGGGTATGTTTTGGTCTTCAAAAACATTAACAAGTCAATAGATGGCAGTTTTTTTTTTTTATATATATATATCTGCAAATTAAATACCCTGAATGTCAAATACCAACTGTGAAGTTAAATTAATAATCGAGCTAGCTAGCATATGGGCTTCATATTTGTTATTTTGATTGCTTTAGCTTTTGCTTTAGCATCACTTTCGCCATTTTAAAATACATTTTCGAAGATTCAAAGAGTAAGCAAAATCTTAGACCATTCGTTGGTTGTCTTCACTCTCCAGATTCTAGAACATGATTGATAGCTGCCTCTTTAATTCGCTCTCTCTCTCTCTCTCTCACTTTACTTTTTCTTATGCTTTGAACATGATACCATGACCATCTCTGTTCTAGTTTTAATCAAATGGTGGGTAGGTGACTAGGTGTGATCCTCACCGACTTTCCAACATTTACGCTCGCTATTTCCAATTTCAATTGCTCTATAATTGACTTCATTATTTGGGACATTTGTTTGGCCTTTTTGACCCTTAATCTAAGGATTGTTAATTTCTTGTGCTAGTTGCCATTTCCCAATTTCACGCTTTGTATGATATTATTTCTAGCAATAGAGAATCTTAATTTTGTTTCGTGCAATCTACGCTCAGAATAATTAATCTTATACGTAAATAACATCAAATTTAATATAAAAAATTGTCTCCTGCTAAATTTTTTTTCTGTAATTATTTTTTCAATCTTTGAATAATGATGTGCTATTTTAAATATACCAAAATTATGAAGGCCAAAGAACTGATTTAATGCAATTGACTTTTACATTTTTGGGCGCGCAATTGACTTTTAATGACTTCCACACTTTGAGTCTTCGACTGATTTCATTTAGATTTGCTGACATCAAAAATGTTTAAAAAGCAATCTTTCCTTTACCGAAACCACCGAAAAAATAGTAATCATTAAATTAGCTTTCGGTCATGTAACTCATGATCAAATATCAATAGCGTGGTTATTTTATTTATTTTATTATTCTTTTTTTTTAGTGCGAAGGCGAACTTGCTTGATTTCAAATTGGACTTCATTTGTGATATTAATATAGAATTAAGGATCTTTCTCTTATTTTAATCATTTTTTTAAGTATCTCTTAATACGTGTACATACCATTAAATCCTCGATCTTAATCTAGTATTTAATTTATTGGAAAAAATTATCATAAAAATAAAATTGTTTTGAATATTAAAATTTATTTATAAATTTACCCTTACCCAAACATATATATATATATATATATATATATATTTTTTTTTTAAAAAACAAAGGTTTATGTAAGAATAAATGATCTTTTTGTAAGACGGTGAATTAGCCAATCTACTTTCTATGCAGTTTTACATCTTGTTTTAAAAACAGAAGATAGGAGACGCAACATACAAAGAAAAAATAACTTACAATCACCCATTTATATTTGTTTTACCAAAAGTTTAAATTATGGGATATGATTTTACTTTTATGTAAAACTCATATTTATAACAATAGAGATAATATATATACACACACACATACATATATGTGTAATTTTTATTTCGCAACCGTGATAATATATACATGTATGTGTAATTTTTATATCGTAACCGTGATGATATATACATATGTGTAATTTTTA
The DNA here is from genome assembly GCA_002013955.2 of Citrus medica. NCBI lineage: Eukaryota > Viridiplantae > Streptophyta > Magnoliopsida > Sapindales > Rutaceae > Citrus > Citrus medica. The sequence continues at coordinate 5,770 of MKYO02000573.1, forward strand.
TATCGCAACCGTGATGATATATATATATAGACACATACACACATACATATATGTGTAATTTTTACATCGCAACCGTGAACAATCATAGAAAAAGTTAAATATGAAACAAGGGCATAACATTAGCATTAAAAATAAAAATTTATTTTAAAGGTATACTAGTGAGCTTTCTGTCGAATTCTTACTTTAGTACAAGTCCAAGAGTCCCACCAACGGAACTAATTTTTAGAAATATGTTTAAATAAATAATAATGACAATAATTTTCTTACAAAGTTTTTGGTACTCGACACGGTAGGCCAAAGTTCTTTGTTTTATTCCAAAATCATCCTTCTTCCAAGCAATTAACTACTCCATGTTAACCAAACCAAACCCGTAATAAATGCATTAATAATTTGGCAAACACAACTCAACTCATCTAAACCATCCATTATTACTTTCTCTTATCACCATGGCCAAAAGCTTCCAAAAACTCCATTATTCACTGTTCCTAGTTCTCTCCGTTTCTCTCACACTCTTAACAATCACCAAAGCAAAAACTAATAATTTCTCAAGAACCCTAACCCCATCATCACTAGGCCTCAAGCGAGAGAAGCTAAGCCACCTACACTTCTACTTCCATGACATCGTCGGTGGCCCGAACACTACTACCGTCAGAGTTGCTCAGGCTGCCATGACCAACACGTCATCAACGTTCTTCGGCGCCGTGGTGATGATGGATGACCCATTAACGATCCAGCCCGAACTGAGCTCCAAGCTTGTGGGAAGAGCTCAAGGGATTTATGCATCAGCATCACTAAGTGAACTAGGGTTTCTAATGGTGATGAACTTTGCTTTCACTGAAGGGAAATATAATGGTAGCACTCTGAGCGTTTTGGGCCGCAACACCCCGCTGTCGACTGTGAGAGAGATGCCGATCGTCGGCGGCAGCGGGCTTTTCCGATTTGCCCGCGGCTATGCTCAGGCTAGAACTCACACGATTGATTCTGAGGTCGCCGTTGTTGAATATAATGTCTATGTTTTCCATTATTGAGTTTTTTTTCTTTTTTGTTTTGTTTTTCCGATTTATACAAAAATAAAAAAAAAATTGCTCGTTTGGGTTTCCAATATTATTTACTTCATCGTTGAAACATCCCTTGCAAATAAAATTTAGAAAGGGCCTCGGTTAAAAAATTGTAAACTTGCGGAGTTTTTTTTTTTAAAATCAATATATTGAGCGGACTAAATTTAATAAATGCCTTTATATTCTATGGAACTTAATTTGTCGTCTGCTATATTGCACCTCACGTCAGTTAAAAATAGCACTTTTGCAATTAAGTTTATAAAATTTATGGTGACTCTCAATTTACGAACTAGTGTTTAAGTATGTATTAGGTAATAATTGGGGCTTCTGTTTCTTTTAAAATTATGTATAAAAGAAATATGGCAAAAGTTTGTTTAGTCCCTATATTATGAGCTTAATGCTCATTTAATCCCTATATTTTTAAGAATACCTCAAAACGTCCTTGTTATTAAATATTAACACTTATGCCATTATTTTTTTTAAGCATGCTTTTACAATTTTACACTCTTACAGTAATGTTTCTTTTTTAGATATTAATAAAAAAAATTGGATTATCAAATTAAACCAAAAAAAAGTTATACATTAATTTTTGTGGAAGCTCATGTGTGTCCAAAAAAATTAATTTTGTAAAAAAATAAATTTTTAATTTTTAAAAAAATTAATATTTTAACTTCTCAGCAAAGTGTTCCACAAAAATTAATATATATTATTTAATTTTATTTTTTAGTGTTAAACTGATAATTTCATTTTTTTTAATAATGTTTTAAAAAATGAACATTATTGTAATAGGATAATATTATAAAAATAAGTCAATGAACAAAAGGTAATGACAAGGATATCAATAATTTAATGATAGGATTGTTTTGAGGTATTTTAAAAAATATAGAGACTAAACAGACACTAAACTCAAAATATCGGGAACTTTTACACAAAAAATAAAAAATAAAAAATTTTTGAACGACCGCAACTCCATCCTTTAACTATAAGATGGAGGGAGACTAAGTATTCATAAAAGTACGAGCAAATAATTTTGAGGACCAAAGGATGTCCGAACCAACAAATTAAGGGACCTCGCCTATGCCCCTTAGAATTTTTATTTTTTAGTGTTAAACTGATAATTTCATTTTTTTAATAATGTTTTAAAAAAGGAACATTATTGTAATAGGATAATATTATAAAAATAAGTCAATGAACAAAAGGTAATGACAAGGATATCAATAATTTAATGATAGGATTGTTTTGAGGTATTTTAAAAAATATAGAGACTAAACAGACACTAAACTCAAAATATCGGGAACTTTTACACAAAAATAAAAAATAAAAAATTTTTGAACGACCGCAACTCCATCCTTTAACTATAAGATGGAGGGAGACTAAGTATTCATAAAAGTACGAGCAAATAATTTTACCAAAGGATGTCCGAACCAACAAATTAAGGGACCTCGCCTATGCCCCTTAGCAGACAGACAAATCCATATGTCCAACGGACAAGTCAATTTTTCAAGTGGTCTTAGAACTGCCAAAACACTAATCAAATAAGGAGGTTACTTTTCCGTACTGAATTGTTTTGTTTGATTTGATATATTTTGTGAGCATTCAGAAAAGCAAGTTCGGTTTGAGGATTGGACCACCATTTGAAGCCATATAATCAGGTCTGATTCGATTAGAAAGTATTCGATTAGAAAGTGGATTGATTTAGTGTAGTACAAATAAATAAGAGTCCATTTTAATGTTTTAAGTAATGTAATATAAATAATGAGGAAAATTTTAGGTGCAATTGTGGCATCGTGCTACAATTGTAATTAATTGTTGGATGTCAGTAGACTCTACTAATTAAATTATATTCAATGGTTAGATGTAATTGTAGTACAGTGCCACAGTTACACTATAACCTGATCCTAAATAATAATATCTTATATGTTTAATTAAAATCTACTACATTTTAATAAAAGGCTTTTGTTGCTTTGTAATTTGCTTTCATTGTTTAATTAATTAATAAGCAAATGATAGCAATGCAATTGCACAAGTTGCAAAATCTACCAAAGGAATGAGAAAAAAGAGCAGATTCGCTCGTGTCTTGAGTTTCTTAAAATTTACGTGGGTTGTTACGTTGACGCGTGTATGCCACGCAAAGTATTTTTGATACGTCGCCTTCTTCTTCTTCTTCTTCTTCTTCTTCTTATTCAGCAATTGACGGCGTGCAATTATATATGTCCATAGCAAATGGGTGGTCGCAGCAGGCAGAAGCTTCCTGTACGGTACACATACACAATCGTCTTCCTTTTGCCAAGAAAATCTTGCCTTCTAGTTATGCAAACCGTAATGGGGGTAAGAAAATTTTGAAAAAGAAAATTTCAAGGGACCGGGCCTCTTTAGTCTTTATTCCTCGATGTCCCAAGACAAACAAGTCCATCTGTCCCCGTTTCTTTTTCTAAATGGCAGCATCTCCAATCTTTTTCAAGTGCTCTTGTGCCTAACGAAAGCTGTGATTCAAAGAATGGGTTACGTCGCTTTCGAAATTGAGCACCCGTTGTCTCCTTTTTTGTAGTTTTTTAATATATATATATATATAGTTTTCTCCGTCCTTTTTGATAAGTTGTTCGGTGACCGACCGACCGACCGACCGCATGACGTGATTGATTTGTATTTGTAATTTATTTATTTTCTGTTTTTAGTTTGTTCTCTTCGCAGGATCGGAGTGATTTTTAACTGATTTTTTTTATTTGATTAATCATTGAAGTTTGAATTCTAAATGAAAAAGAGTTGAAAAAATTATTTTTTTTCCTTTTTGTCAAACCAAAAAAAAAAATTATTTCCTTATTCATCCCTCCAAAAATATTCTGGAAGTATCCTATAATTTTAATTTTTTTATTTTAAAACAATAATAAATAAAACGAAATACTCGTCAGTAGGGATGTCAAAATTCGGGTCCGGATCCGGGTTTAGCCTTTCCGGTTCCAGATCCGGACACTATTTTTTTATTTCCGGACCCGGATTAAAACCCAGCTTTTTCTCATACGGGTCCGGACCGGATTCAACCCGGAAAAATCCGAGTTCCCGGATTCCAGATTTTGAACGTGGATCAATAACTCAAAACTAACTCCAGAAAACTCCAAAAAGCAATTCAAATGGTAAATATTATGGCATGGGTACAGAATCATCCATTTTTCTCTCTTCGGTGGGTTAGCTACTAAGCTTCAAATTTGAGGAAAAAGGAAAAAAAAAAGTCAGTTAAGTGGTCAATCCACAACCTCCATCTCCAATCCCATGGCATTTCTCAAGGCTTTATCAGATCATTTCATTTGACAGCATCATTGAAAAGAAAAAAAAAACATGATGATATGAGTCTTGAAATTAATTAAGTATTAAATATGCAACTAAAGCGAGATATTATTGAAATAATCAAGTATTATATATGGTAAGTAAAGTGAGCAAAGTATGATGACTGTAAATAATTTAATTATAAAACCGCAAATACGCAAGTGTGTGGTGAATCAAACGAATAGAGGAGCTAATGATGATGAATAGAGGAACTGCAATGCTGCAAGCATGTGACGGTGGTGAACCAAACGAGTTGCGAGTTGTGACGGTGGGAAACCCAAGCTTTTGACAGTGGCGAACACCGCGAACCTGACCTTGCGACGGTGACGAACCCAGGCGATGGTTGTTTGACTTGCCTGTTGGACAGCAGGAGGCGGCAGCCGCGACACAGCTAGGTTTTCACTTTTTCTTATATAATCCCGATTTGTGATAGAAACTAGAAAGAATGAAAGAAAAAAATGAATTGCAATTTTTTAAGGTTTTTTTTATGTTTCTATTTATATTAATTAATAAAAATAATATAAAAAAATGAATCCGGGTCCGGGTTACCCCAAACCCGGACCCGGACCCGAATTAATCCAGGTTATTAAAATTCATTCCGGATTCAAATTTTTTTACACTCCGATACGGGTTCAACCCGACCCGGATTATCCGTGTTAATCCGGATCCGAGCCGGGTCCGGATTATTTTGCCATCCCTACTCGTCAGTAAGGAATGATCTTCACTATATCCTTTCATTTCTATTTTATTTTCTTTTTATTGTTAATAAATGCCTCTACTTAGAGGCCCACTTATTAAGGAAAAAAGAAATAATATTTGTTTAATTCTTATATTTTAATTAAAATATTCATTCGGTATCTATATTCTAAAAAATATCTCAAAACTCTCTTGTAATATTTATATTATATTTTTACCCTTATTTTTCTTTCCTTTTACAACAATATCTTTCTAACAATATTCTTAACATTAGTTAATTTAGTGATAAAAAAATTAATTAGTAAATTAACCAATGAATATTAGTATGAAAGAACTATTATTTTTGAACCGTTGCAACAATCTTAATAATAACTATTTATAAATTAATTAATATCAATCAATTGAAAGCAACATTTAATATCTTTACAACGATCTTACTAAACATTATTTTATGAAAAATTAATTTACTAAATTAATCCTAAAAATAAAATAGTAATATAGAATTTTTAATAAATTTTTGTATTATTTTTAAGGATAATTTAAAATTATTAATTTTCTCTTTTTATTAATATTCCCAAGAAAATTATCGTAAGGGAATTATTAAAAAAAATAAAAGTAAATACGAGAGTGTAAAATATTTAATAACAGAGGAGTCTTGAGTAATTTTGTTAAATATAAAAATTAAACAGATATTTAATTCAAAAATAGAGAATTAAACGAGCATTTACCAAAACCAAAGTCATATCTTTAACAAAGCATAAATTATTAATTTATGGAAAAATGACAAACACACCTCAAATGTTTAGACAAAGGGACAAAAACTTCCATAATATTTTAAAAAAGACATTTACACCCCAATTTATTATAATTTTACAATTATACCCTTCTAGCATATAAAAAAATTATTAGATTATCCAATTTATCTATATGTTATTAATAAAATTATAAATATACCCTCATTGCCTCATTCCTCTATTTAAATATTTATTAATAACTAATTTTCAAAAAAGACATCTACACACTTAAAAAAAATTGTAAATAAATTATAATTTTAAAAATAAAATTGGTTATTAATACCATAATAAATAACATAGAAAATTGGTTATAAATGTACAAGTTTAAATGATTGACATGTGGAGAATTGTTAAATATACAAGTTTAAAGTTTAAATAAAATTGGTTATTAATAACTAATTCATTATAATTTATTTACAATTTTTTTAGGTGTATAGATTTTTTTTAAAAAAATTGGTTATTGATAAAAATTAAAATAGAAGAATTGGGCAATGATAGTATATTTATAATTTTTTTATGCTAAAATAATATAATAATAAAATTATAATAAATTAAAATGTAAATATTTTTTTTAAAAATATTATGGGATTTTTAATTTTATCCCTTTATTAGGGGTGTATTTATCATTTTCACTTAATTTATTATCTTCGGGTGCTTCTCACTGCTTGGACATAGACTTTCCTATATCATCGGAATGCACGCTGGGTCGAAATTACCGTCACATTTTTCTTATAACTTGACAAGTAAGCTCCTCCAAAAACTGGAGAAACAGAAGTTGACTTTGAAAAAAAAGACAGCCGTTAGTTAATTTATTTTTAAAAAAAATAATAATTCACCTCTTTATTTAATAAATTTTATATTTTAGCTCAAGTCTCTTTTATGCAACTAAACACTGTCACGCTCACGTAGGCTGAAAACGAGTTGAAAAATTAAACTTAACTCTGATATTAGTTAGGTTGAAAAGCTGCATAAACCCAAAAATTGAATCTATTAAGCGAGAGTCAATAATAATTAACAATCAGACTTGGTAATTAACAATTTCAAACCATCCCATCCTCAATGGCATGGCCGACTCCTGTTCTTTAACTGGCTATATGAATTTTTTTTTTTTAAAATGGGACTGAAATAAATCAGTTAGGATTCATTCATACAACCCTAACTACCTTTTGAAAAAAAAAAAAAGTAAAAATTGAAAGTGACAACACCAAACCCCACTATTTTTGCATTATATAGGCTGAGAAAACCAAAACCCATCTATCACCTCTCTTAATTATTTTTCATCTCACACAAAATTTTGGCTTCCTTTAAATTCCCATCATGGTTACAACCTTCCGAAAACTCGTTTCAGTTCTTCTCATTCTCATTTCCTTAACCCTAGTCACGGCAAAATCTCGACATTTTTCCAGAACCCTATCTCCATCTTCACAAAAGCTGAGGAAAGAGAAGCTAAGCCACCTTCATTTCTACTTCCACGACATAGTAAGTGGCAAAAACCCGACTGCTGTCAGAGTTGCTCAGGCAGCCATGACTAACCATTCGCCGACGCTTTTCGGTGTCGTTGTTATGATCGATGATCCTCTGACTATGGAGCCCGAGCCTAGCTCAAAGCTTGTGGGGAGAGCTCAAGGGATTTATGCTTCTGCTTCACAAAATGAAACTGGGTTGTTGATGGCCATGAACTTTTCGTTCATGGAAGGTAAGTATAATGGTAGTACTCTTAGTGTTTTGGGCCGCAACGCCGTGCTTTCAACCGTGAGAGAGATGCCGATCGTCGGTGGCAGCGGGCTTTTCCGCTTTGCTCGTGGCTACGCACAAGCAAAGACTCACGCGTTTGATCCTAAAACTGGAGATGCTGTTGTAGAGTATAATGTTTATGTGTTTCATTATTGAACTTGACTTGAATTCTTGCTAGCTTTGAGTTTGATCTCTGTGGCTTTTGATAATGTTGCCTCTTTTTATCGTTTATTCTTTGGGATTGGGTTGAGAGTTATGAATAAATTTAAATTTGTTATGTTCATCGGTTGGTTTAAAAATTGTGATGTATATTTTGATTAATGTGGACCAGGCAAATTTTGTGGCACGTAACCCAAAATTTCTTTAAGGTCGTTTGCTTTATAGAAACTGGTCGCTACTTTGGATGGTGAAAATGATGGCATTTTGGGGTGTGAGAAATGTCATATGAACAATGAAATTACAACAAACAGGCGGTGAAACTGAACTTCTCAACCGCTCTTTAGTAAATCATCTACCTAGTTTTGCTAGCGATAATAAGCTACTTTGGATGGTGAAAATGATGGCATTGTGGGGTGTGAGAAATGTCATATGAACAATGAAATTACAACAAACAGGCGGTGAAACTGAAGTTCTCAACCGCTCTTTAGTAAATCATCTACCTAGTTTTGCTAGCGATAATAAGTTACTCAATAGAATTTTCTTCTGTTAATTAATTAATTTACTCATGCATGATTTATATAAAGTTCATATGGAAGCCTCGTACTTTATAAAGTGAAGCGTCTCACATTTTGGATCGATGTGTTTGGTATAGTTTTTCTTTGAAATTAAATAAGGGCATTTCCCAATTTAATTTTTAATTGAATTATATAATTTTAAAAAAAACTTAAAATTTGACTTATCAAAAAAATGAACAATGATATAATCATAAATTCTTCTACAAACTTATTTTGTATAAACTGATGTTGCATGATAAAATTAGTTGAATTAAATATAAAATTATTTGTACAAGAGTTTGTGACTGTATCATCACTCTAAAAATATTTCAAATTTGAATTTTTTTTAATGAGATAAAAACATATTAGAAAATAATTGGGAAACTAAAAACTAACAAATCCTAACAAAAATTATCCAAGACCACAGTCCTTTTGATTGAGTTTTTATTAGGATTTAATCAATATTTTATACATATGATAAAAACAATTAATAATAGCCAATATAGAATCTCTACACTAGGGATGGCAATTTGGGTTAGAATTCATTTATTCGATTCGATGTTAGTTAAATGAATTTGGGTTTGAAAAAGTTTATTCCTTCAATAAATGGATCATAAAGAATCAAATACAATCCATTCATTTAAATGAAATTTATTATTGGTTTAATTGAATTACTTATTTATCCTTAAATATGTAAGAAAAAATTTTAAAGTTTGAAGGCTAGTATAGTAATTATAAATGATAATAAATTTGTATTTTGTAGGATATTAAATTTGTGGTTTTTTTCATTTTATTTTGTTTAATTTTTTTATTAATTATCTTTTTGTAAATGAATTTATATTCAATTAGATTCATCATGTATTCATTATAGGATAAACAAATAAATAGTAAACGAATTTAGATTTGATTCGATTCGTTTATTAATTCTGCTAAAAGAATTAAATGAATCAAATTGAATATTTATTTAATAAATAAATCGAATCTAAATCTTAAGATTTCAATTCGTTTAATAAACAAATTGAATACAAATTAATAAAATTTTAACCCAATTCGATTCGTTTATTCATTTTTCCACCCTTACTCTACACCTAGCAAAATTAACGTGTGCTAATAAGAGTTCGTCTCTCGGCTTCTCTCGCGTGAAAGAGAATTATGCTTCTATAAAGAGATCCTTAATTGATATTTCCAATTAAAAAAAAAAGTCTTTTTTAATTCATAGAGAGAATTTCTCTTTGGCAAATAAAGTTCTCGCCCATGTGGAGGATTTCTCGATCATGAAGACAGTATCAAGGACTATGGGTGAACAAAAACCAGTCAAAAAGGGCGGGTCCCTTTCAATCTTCCAAAATAATAGAGGCATCCAAGCGGCCAAGATCATCGGTCGGTGTCGGTGAGGTAAAATAAGTCATCCGCGTTTTCTTCTGTACATAATGACGTTAGGAGCCAAACTATAATTTTTGTTCGATGGGATCAAAATGAAGAAACGACAGACTCAAGAGAATATATTATAAATAATGTAAACCTAAGAGGTTTAAACCATAAATGTACAAAGATATGGGATAAATTTCAGTGAAACCCTTATTCTTTTTAAATGTTTTTCGATATGGGGGCCTGCCCCCAGGCCACAACATAATTCTGCCCTTGTTTAAAGGCAATATATATTATATTGCTTCCTTTTAATCTTCTAATTGCCAGCTTTGCCACTTATCTCTGAAGTCTTTTCGAAATTCTTCGTGTTCCTATCTATGTTAATCTTTCATGAAACTCCTCTCAACCACAAAGATAACCTCTTTTTCTTTTAAGTTTTAACTTTAACGGGTTTTTAAAAAAGGTGTGACTAAATTATGTAATAATATAATTTATATCAACTTAAGAGTTGTACCTAATAATCTAAGAATGTTTGATAATTAAATTACATCTAATTTATTGAAACGATTGTTAGATTCGTGTAAGTTACTTTATTATGGATGCATTTGAGATTAAAGTTAGACAACTGTAGTTTTTATAATATAGTACTAAATTTTTTTATAAACACTATCTGCTGTACTTTAAAAACTATGTTAATATGATTTTTCAATTGTATAATAGAAAATTTATTATATATTTAATAATTTTATTAAAATTTTATATTTTTTACTTATTATTCATTTTTATTTTATAATTATAATTTTTTTTTCACAACAATTGTATTTTAAAATTTACAATACCTATGTAACTTAACAACTTAGCCGTAGAAGGTTAAAGCTTGACTGAGAAATTGGCGATCTTCCATTGCCAATATGCGACAAGTGAAATATCTCCAACAATTCAAATCCTCGGATTTGGTTCACACTCCTCCCAAATTTAATGAATCATTTATATATATGTCCCTCACTGTTGCTTGGACTTGACTTTTTCTGTATCATTGGAGGACAAGTTGGTTTGAAAATTACCATCACATTTTTCTTAAGAAATTGCCAAGTAAACTCCTCGAAAGCCTTAAGAAAGAGAAATTGACTTTCAAACTTTGACAACTGACAAGCACTTACCCTTATGTTAGAATTTTAGATGTAATTTTACAAAGACTAGTACCAGCTTGTTGTGGAAAAGCTATAGACGCTAGTGCGGTATCACCGTAGGATATAGAAAAATTATATATGCATTATCACTACTTTGTTATATGTATATTTAATCATTAAAAAATTTTAATTTATTTTATATATTATTTATATTTTAAAATTTTTATCAATCAATCACTTTACTACTAGCATGGTTAAAGTTTATTAAAGAATCTAAATAAATTGATTATTTTACCCCTAGATATTGTAAAAAACAATCTTACCCTTTAAATATTTGAAAAATTACAAATTTTCTGAATTTAACTAAAAACTATTATTGAAAAAAATTGAAAGACCGATTAACCATTGACTTTCCTATCTATCTAAAGTCATACTCTTTGTGTAAATATAAATTATGTTATTTTTCAAAGTTTGTCAGGGTAAAATAGTCTTCTATGTATATAATGATAGAATGATCATTTTGTTTAGATTCTTTAATATATTTCTAATAATGATAGTGTTAAAATAGTTTATTGATACAAATTAAAAAACATAGATGTTGTGAAGAACATTTCGAAATTTTTTTGTTTATATATATGTGTGTGTGTGACAAAACAGAGATGGTTTAAAGATAATTTTCATTAGATTTATTTTATAGATTCATAAACTGCTATTTTCTAATTTGTCTTTTAATCTTTCAATTGATGACAACTATTTTCTTCTATGACCTCTTAATTGAACTCACTCCTTATAAAATTCTATGGATTTAACTTATATTTAAAAATTAACTTAAGAATGCGAATATATTTTAAAATTGTCCAAATCTTATATTTAAGATCAATTATTAACTGACCAATTGATTTGAGATAAATCCCTTAACATTAGTCACAATTTTTTTGTTTAATAGTTTTTATATTTTCATTTAAGTCGAGAAATTAAAGTTAATTAGTTCACCTAAACTCTGATATAATGTTTAAAGAAAACCGCCTAACCCAAAAATTTCATATGATTGAGTGAGAGTCAACAATTAACGCTATTCAACTTCGTAATTAATTGACAATAGCAACACCTCGCGGCCGCCCCCCACCACCCAAATTTTGCATTATATAGACCGCCAAGACCCAAACCAAAATCACCTCTGTTTTTTTCTTCTCTTCCCCGTAAACACATTTTGCCTTCCTAATTTTCTTTTTCACCATGGCCACAACCTTCCCAAAACTCACTTCAATTCTCCTTATCCTCATTTCCATAACCCTGGTTACAGCAAAATCTGACCACTTCTCTAAATCCCTATCTCCATCGTCGGTAAAGCTGAGAAAACAAAAGCTAAGCCACCTTCACTTCTACTTGCATGACAAAGTAAGTGGCCAAAACGCCACTGCTGTCAGAGTTGCTCAGGCAGCCATGACTAACCAGTCGCCAACGTTCTTCGGTGCTGTCATTATGTTCGATGATGCACTGACTATGGAGCCTGAGCGTAGCTCAAAGCTTGTGGGGAGAGCCCAAGGGATGTATGGTTCTGCTTCACAAACTGAAACCGGATTGGCGGTGGTGATGAACTTTGCTTTCATGGAAGGGAAATATAATGGTAGTACTCTCAGTGTTATGGGCCGTAACGCCGTGTTTTCAACGGTGAGGGAGATGCCGATCATCGGCGGCAGCGGACTTTTCCGGTTTGCTCGCGGCTATGTGCAAGCAAAAACTCACACGATTGATCTTAAAACTGGAGATGCTGTTGTTGAGTATAATGTTTATGTGTTTCATTATTGACTTGAGTACTTGACTCGGTTGTTTTGATCTCTCCTTTAGGCTTTGGCTGTATGTTACCTCTTTCTTTTTGTATTATTTGGGATTTATGAATAAAATAATAATAAAAAAAAAATCAAGTACACCGACTCTAGAACCTTGCGAAATAAAAAATTGGGCTAATTAAATCATTATGATAGTTTTGCGATCGTGAAAGGATAAGCAATGAATATCATGATCACATGAGTCAACAAAACCAGTCTTATGAAAACGAAATAAATAAATAAAATAAACAAAACTCAAAATTACAAAAAAATAAAAAAAATGAATAAAACAAGCAAAATCAACCCAAAATAACAAAGGCTGCTTTGTTATGAGAATTCGTTTAATTCTTATATTTTAAAAAATATCTTGAGATATTTTTGTTACTAAATATGTCATATTCATACCGTTATTTTTTTTCTTTCCTTTTGTAATAATACTTTTGCAACAATAATCTTGGAGATATTAATGAAAATTATTAATTTATTAAATTAGTCTTGAAATCAAAATAAAAATTAGTGAAAATATTTATGTTATTATTTTATTTTAGGATTAATTTGATGAATTAATTTTTCTATAAATAATTATTAGTAAGATCATTGTAGGATATTAAATATTGCTTTAAGTTGATTGATATTAACTTATCTATAAATAATTATTAACAAGACGATCATAATAGTACAAAAAATACTAGTTCTTTCATATTGATACGTATTTGTTAATTTGCTAATAAATAATTAGTGTTTAATGTACTAATTAATTTTTATTGGATAAATTAATCAATGACAAGAATATAATTGTAAAAGCAAATAAAATGTAAGGGAAAGAATATAACATATTCAATAGTACATATATCTTGAGGTGTTTTTTAAAATAGAAGGACTAAACAAGTAATTAAGTTAAAATATAATGACTAAATGAGCATTTATTAAAAAAAATGTCATTCTTATTTTCTTGTGAATATATGTAATAGTTAAAATGAAAAAATAACAAACTTAAGCGGAAATAAATAAATAATACAAACACAAGAGACATAAAATATAAATTTCATAGGACATGGGCTAAATTTGAGTAATCCCCGTATCTTTTGTGGATATTTTCTTCGGCTGCCACCTATTTCTAAAATTTTCATAATTTTTTGCTTCCTATTTAAGTTAGGCAAAACTACTTCAACCACAAATCAACCATTTTTTTTTTTTGGTTCAATTTTGACGGCATGCAACTAATGAGGTATTACAAAAGCGATAATAGATGAAAGGTAAATTAAAGCTAAAACTTTAAGGGGAAAAAGTGGTAAATTTTCCTCCATTAATATGAGACACAGCAAGTGAAAATATTTCAGAATTCAAATCCTCAGATTTTTGTTCGCAATCCTTCAAAATAAATGAATTTATTTGAATTTTATGATGGGAGAGGAGATAGTTAGTGGGGAAAGCCCGGTTGTTTCCAAAATTCACAATCAGTTTGCCAACTTTATGGAAAGCATTGGAATTTCCTTTTTCGAATCCCTTCCACGTTAGATTACACTATTGAAAATTTGAGAAATAAAACCAAAAAAAAAAAATCAAAATCTATTTAAGACAATAGTCTTATCCAGATCAATATTTAAGTGACAGTTCTGCTATTTACCTCTGATCAAACTCCAAAAATAATTGAAGTGATGTCGTTTACTTTTTTTTTTTTGGGTTCTCCCTAAAACGATGTCGTTGGGTTTAGTTAGCATCAGCCCCAATTGCTCTCTCTTCATCTTCGTTTCAGAACCGATCCCAAGCACTACAAAATCCTTTAAGCTAAACCTACACAGATGGACCAATAGACTCCTAAAAAGAACGAAACACCCATTCATTTTTAGATCATTCACTACTTTGACTCTTCTTGAATAATTCCAAAAGGGGGAAAAAAAAAGGTTCATGTCACATTAGAGAGCAACTTTGTACTACACATTCTTCAAGCTGATTTGAGGAAACTGAAGTTCAAAGTTATCAGGACAAATTTAGATCCATATACATTTATACACATACATGAATTATTACCGGCAACATGTCATTGGATTTTCACATGCATGTTCTTCTTTGCAAAATGAATAGCACTCATTTCTCTAAGCAAAAGCACTTCTTAGTTCGTTCTCATATGCTTAGATTACAAGCTTAATTACTCTGGAATTATACCAAAAGGAAAGAAAGGAGAACTTGTTTCTAAATTTTACATTAAGTCTTGTTTCTTCAAAGCGTGATGGTTGTCGGTGGTGGTGGTGACGATGGCTGGGTATGCGTGATGGTGGCTGCTAGGCTGATGGCTGTCGTGGTGGTGGGTGTCGATGGTTGGGTATGCATGATGGTGGGTGCCGATGGTTGTGGATCGAGAATGGCTGTGAAACGAAGACCAGTGGTATTACAAAAAAAAATAGAAGGAGAATGGCTATGAGACAAAGAGGAAGAGAAAGCAATTTGGGGTTGTTATGGTTTTGCCTTAACCAAGTTAAAACGACGCCATTTTATAGAAAATGAAAGGGAAAAAAAAAGAACTGAAACTGTGTCATTTATTAGTTTCGGGATTTGACTCGGGGTAAATAGCATTTTCCTTTAAGTAAATAAGTTCAAAATGCAGTAAAACTGAAATAACTAACTCTAAATAAGGGAAAATTAAAGACATTATTTACTATTCTATATTTGTGTCGTTGTCAAGTGAAATAACTAGATGTAGGGTGGAGAAAATGTTCGGGCTGACTCGGACTAGACTTGTGGGTTTTTAGTCCAGGCCCTTGTCAAGACCCAGGCTCTCCTCATGAGGATCTTGACAAGGGCCTAAGAAAAAAAGTATGGGTTAAGCCTGACCCTCCATTTAAAAAAAATATATAAATTAGAGTAATAAATTAAAATTTAAAAAACAATAAAAATAAAAAAGAAATTTAAATTTCTAATTCATAAATCAATGATGATTCAAAAAACTTAAAATTATAATACTAAATTATTTTTTAAGTGTTAATTAAGAGGCTGCTTGAATTAAAGATTTCAATATTAAAAAAATTAAATCTCTAAGCTTTTATCTGTTTTATTTTTTTAATTTATTGTTAATCATAACAATTTTTTTATTATTAACTCATTTTAAGTTTATAATAATTTTTTTTTAAAAATAGAGAAGGCCCAAGCTCGACGCCAGACGTGCAACAGGCCCAGCCCTTATGCTTCTTCTATAATGGGATTGGCCGAGCTTTCATTTTGCCATCCCTAGCTAAATGTCCTATCATCTGCACAATGATCAAACAAATGTGCCTTGTGTATCCTCAAAATTAAAACTACGTGTCATTTAATACCTAAGTACAAATTAAAATTCAAATATTGGGTGTATTGGCATTGAAAAATAAACAACCTATCATGTTTAAAGTGAATTTTTACAATGGTCATTTTTTTAAAGAAGAAAAATAAAAAAGCAAAGTTAAAAATACTTTTTTTTTTGCAATTTTTTTAAAGTGCAAGTTTATTAAAAAAAACACTATTTTCAGACAAATGAGCTACCTTTGATTTTATTTTGGCTTAGCGAACAACTTTTCAAATTTCAAAATTTTAGTTTTATAAATGATCTTTCTATCCACATAGATCAATATTAAAAAAAATATTTCAAGTAAAATGCATTACATGCAACATGTGCAGTTTTTATTTATTGGATCAAATTTAGGACGAGCGTAATGAGAGGCCAAAAGACCATTTTTCTACATAAAGTCCAATGTATATATGTACTCAACATAACATACACAATACTTAAGTGTGATTTTAAAATTAAGGTATTTTTTTTCTTCTTTTTTTTTGTTAGTTTTACCCAAATATACAAATAGCTTATTTTTAATGTTGGAGAAAACTAACAAACATAAAAAAAAATGGTAATTAAAGCATTTCTCCATCTCTCTCTAATAAAAAATAATAAAATATAAATTGAAGATTGAGAAAGCAACTCTACAAAATTAAAAAAAGAGAATTATTTCTTATTTAAAGAATCTTAATTAAAGTTTTTTTAGAATTTTAAATACTAGTGTAGCTCTTTAAATAAATAAAAAAATCTTATTTAAAAAGTTTTTTTAAGGTGCTATATGAGAATATTGTGTCTGACGAATTGTGATAAATGATGGTATATTTTGAACTGTTGTGCCTTTGCTTAGTTTAGTGTACCCACTTCATAATTGTCACTGCCTTGAAATCGAGCGCATAGCCCAAGTCTCCAATCCGAGAGGCCCAAAGGTATGTAGACCGAAGCCACTTTTGAGACTTTATTTGTGAGTCGTGAGGAGAACTCTGGTCATATGGATGAAAAAGATAGCGTTTTTATTTTTATATTAAAAATCATAAATATCATAAGTATCAGGGATCTAACTGTTATTTATGTGCCCTTGGCCCATTCCCTCTTTCGGATTAAGATTAATACGTCGTCGTGAGAAATTCCCTCTGCCTGTCGAGAAAAAAACAGAGACACAGAAAAAGATGGGGACGAGGGAAGTGTACGAAGAGAAATTAAGAAGCGGGAACTTGCATCACGATCCAACGATGAATCCCGGGCTTGGTTGCCCTCGCTGCCCTCGTTGCCTCTCTCTTTTAGACCCCAATTCTGTAACCTCTCTCTCACTCTCTACTTTTGTTTTTCCCTTTTTTTAATACAATATGATTTTAGTAACCCACTCAGGTTTTTTTTTTTTAATTTGATTTGATTTGATTTATTTTTGGTTGATTTTAGGAGAAAGGTGAATGGACTATCACTTCTGTTTTACACGACGCCACTGCTGTGGTCAGTTCCTTCTCTTAATGTTTTTTTGATTGAATTAATACATTTTTTTTCTCTGTATTTTCTGTTGCTTTATTTGGTATTTGCATTAGCAATTTAGTTGAGATATTCGATTTTAATTTAACTTAATTTATTGTATAGCATTTGATTCTTGGTTTTACAGAAGTTTTATTGCATGCGTTTTGTAGTAAAATTTCATATTTGGTAATTGTTTAATGTTGTTCTAGTCGAATTTTGCTTCTGAAGATAAAACGGAAGTTTAATTTCTTGCTGTTTGGATTGTTGGAATTTTGATGTCTGAATATTATTATTATTGTTATTTTTTTGGGTGATTGTAGCTGTTACTAATCTACTTTCACAATTGTTGTTGGAAACTTCTGGATATGGCTTTAATTTGACTGCATCAAATTAATTTAACAGTGGCTCAGCTTGTGGTCAATTGTTCCTTTGGTCCGTGATGTATAATTCTAGTTGTTGTTTTTTTTTTCCCCTTCCCTTATAGGCTGGCTCTGGCTTTGGTGCTATGCTTGGTGCAGTTTATGGTTTCAACACAGGGATCCCATTTCTTCAGAATCATCTTAAGGGACCAAAGTGGCTTCCTTTTGTAACTGGGGTAAGTAAGTCCCTGTTACTTCCTGATTTCAATTTGGAGTTCTTTCGGAACAGAGTTCTTTCCCTCGTATATCTTGGCTTCTAGTTGGATCTTCTTTGGCTAACTTTCTCCAACTGTCTTTTTTCTTGGCAGATTCCTCTACTTCTAATGTTTTCAGGTGCTAGTGCAGCATTTGGAGGTATGAATGGTGCCTTCATTCTTATTTTTATTTTTCTCAGGTGCATAGTAGTAGAATATAGTTCTTTGCATAGCTAGTGAGAAATTTTCTTTAACTTCTTATTTTGGCTGGAATGGGATTGATTTATGATAAGGAAGCTCTATCACCATTTGATGTGTAACAAGAAGTCGAAGAGAAATATGGGGATCAGGAAAGACAGAAACGTGACCAAAATAAAAATATGATCTACTGCATATAAGCAACTAAAATCGTGCTAAGTAACTATAAGTGTCTCTCCTACTCAAATAAATGGCATTCTTTACTTTCCAGAAAATTAAAGTAAAAGTATGACATTCTTTAAGTAATTCTTATATTCCATCAGAGTTAAATACTTCAAAAATGTGATTAATTTATTTAATGTTGAAAATATGCTTCCTTTTGTTCTGCATAGTCCGCCTGATAATGAAAGCTATGAAAATATGTGGGAATGTCATAGTTCAATGTTTTGCTTTGCAAGGAATCTAGTGGTTTTAGCTGTCAGAAACAGTAATGGAATTTTTAGGGTATCTGAATTAATACATTCTTAACACATATGGTGTCTGTTCTGAGTTGTTGCCTTGTATCATGATCTTACATTGTATAGAAATATGATGAACTTTTATGGACCATCACCTGGACCTGGACCACCTGGTGATCTAAAATTCTGAGTTAATGGCAAGCTCTCAGTACTTGACAAGCTACATAAGAGTAGGCATAGTTTGTTATCCTCTGTGTGGGTTCCAGATTTCCATTCGAAGTCCGCCTGAAAGAAGAGTGGCAGGTTGGATGAGAGCCACCAGGGGATGGGACGGAGTTGACAAGGTTTTCATGTCATTTGGAGGGAGAATAGGTCATAAGCTTATTAGGTGTTATGTCGAATCATCTAAATTGACTACCCTTTTGGGTTGACTGCAAATATCCTTATGTTCTTTAAAGTTCTCCACAACATCCAGCCCATGACACTTGGTATTTAAGGATTGTGAAGGGTCATTGCTTAAACTTGTTTTGGCATTTTGGTGATTTTGTTGTGAAGCATTTCTATCTACTCAGTTTGCAATAGATCACTGTTTGTTAAGAAAATGCTGCCTGCTTGTTTTATAATTGATGATGGATGGAGATTCTATATTGAGGGTCTAAGTGGGCTTTTGAAGAATTTTATGCTTAATATTGTTATTATTTCGCCTAATTCTTTCTTTTAAGGAATTTCTTGGGATTCTTTAAATTTTGAAATAATTCCTTCTGGGCCAAAGACAAGAGAATGGGAAGCCAAAAACTATAATTTAAATCATTTCAGGTTCAACAAGTAATCACTGGTTTTGACCATTGCTATAAATTTCTTGCCCTATAAAACTGTGTAGGTAGATTTGTAGATCTCTGTGTAAAAATTTATTCTATACCATTACGATTTGAGGAATCGATGACCAAGTTACAGGTAAGACAGATATTTCCTTTATTCTTAATTATTCTGGATGATTCTAGAATGTCAGAGCACATGCATTTCTTTCTATTTTTTGACCAATTTTCCTTGCACGACCGCAAAGACAGCATATGGTTTTGAAACTTCATTTATAATACAAGTCATTCTCCTTTTTTTTTATATCATTAGCTTCATCAGTTCTGTTAGCAAGCCATCGAGTGGAGTGCTGTTATATTTTTATTTTGAGAAGCTTCAGAGGCTTGACTTGTGCAAAGTTTAAATTGCTTTGTCAAATGTGAATCTGCAGGTTTTGCACTTCCAAAGTTTACCCAACTCTCTGTGACTTCATATTATGCTGCCTCCAGTGCCTCACATTATGGGATTTCATTGTTAACTCGAAAAATTGAAGAGGGCCACAATTCCGGAACTTGGCAAGAAAAGCTGAGATGAGTCTCTTTGGGTGCACAGGCTAGAGTGTTTTTCTCATTACTGTAAGCAATGTTATATATGTAATAATCTGTTTATGGTTGTTCTTTATCCAGTTAAATTACATATTTTTGTTTATGCATATCTTTGAATTAGCAAACATGAATATATATTGTCATGTGATTAGATGATTTATGGTTCTGATTCAACCAATATCTGTGAGTTTAGTGATTAAGTAAAGATTGATGATTGCCTTCTCAGTTGATCAACCAATATCTGTTTTTGTGAAATTGAGATATAGCACGCAATCTTCATTGTCTGACATCTTAGTTGGCGGCTGTGTTGATTGCTGATCAGGTTAGATGACCAATTGGTGTCCTGCATAACTTTATGGTGCTTGTGTTATAGCCAACGTCCTCCGGTGCAAATGTCTGCATGTTTAAAGTACAGATTTGCCTGAATATATAGCTGTTGGTTAAATCTACATTTTAAAATGTGCGTACATCATGTTTATTAATTGTTAATTGTAGACCTATCCCAATAAAGAGTTTTTTTTTGGCCCACCAAAACCTAAAACATGAGTCAAAAGTCAAGTACATAGAGCTAGGGGAAAGCCATTGTTGTAGTCTTTTGTCTGAAATTCTAACGTATAGGATTATTGGTCCAAGCTGATGGACTAGGCAGGGACCTAACAAACCATTCTATCAAAACTTAGACCTCTTGGGTATACATAATAAATTGGAAAATTGAAAATAATTCAATTTAAACACAAGAGACGCAGCCATGTTGGGGCCCCCTGTATGCCCACGTGTATACATAATAAATTTGAGAGGCATGCATGAAAAGAAACTGTTGTGCTGAGTGTTAATCCGAGAGGTTGGTTACTGCTTGCAACTACCTGCTACAAGGCTAAGGCTTCGGCTTTGGGTATGGCTACTGCTGCCATATACTGTCAACCTCGTTTTGCAACTTTATAGAGTTGTGGGCCGATGTTTCTTAAATCCCACTGTTCTCTTACTCATTGTGTCAAAAAAATTCAAAAAAAGTAAGGAGTTAAAAAAGTGGTCCTAGTGATAATGTGCGTCTACTCTTCATATGTCTTTATAGTTGCCTTCTTTTATCATCTTCCTCATCACATGCCTTCTCTTCTGCATTTACTTGTAGGGTCATTTGATAGCTGGGGTTGATGTTAACACTCAGCTGCATTATTTTCAACGTGAAGGTACCGGATTACTTAGTTCTAACTGATAAAATCTTCTGCAAACGACAATGATAAGAATGTGGCTTCGCAGTCATTTGATTTTATTTGCCATAGGACTTTTATTTGATAAAATCTTTTAGAATGGTACAAAAGACCTTTTGGAGTCCAAAAACGAGATCAAAGGTTGAGTTTAATTTACATGCACTGGAGAATTTGCATTTGTTTTATAAGACTTTTTGTCATAACAATAACATTTTGAGGTTAGAAGTGTCTCTTTCTTCAACAGTTAAATTTACTGAGAAATTTTGTGCATGATTGAGTCACTGGATTGGTACATACACATGTCTTCATGCACGGGTCAATTTTCGTCCAAAATCTTCATAAATGCTTTATTCTTGTTATTCCCCTTTTGGTGCTTTGCAACCACATAAAATGAAATTAATACAGTAAAAATTATGTTCTTTTTCCCTTGAGTAAATAAATGTACTTTGTTCGGTGGTGGGCTCACTCTCTCTCTCTCTCTCTCTCTCGCTCTGTTTTACTTTCTGCAAATTATTGACCCAAAAATTAAATAAAGTAAACATTTCGTTACTGTGTCTTGTATATGAGACATAATTAGGTGAAAATTCATGGAAAGTTATTTCCCAATGTAGTATATGAGAACACCTATTCCACCTAAACTTATGCTGAATCTGAGAACTCAAATAGTTAAATGGCAATTTATTTTTATGTTCATTTCTCATCTCTGCTGGATCGCATTTACCATACGGTGGTTGATTTTCTTTATAACGCTAAACTGATATTTATATTTCTTTCTGTTTTTGGTTCTTTGCTTCATGGATAGTTGATGCTGCTTGCAATAAAGTTCAATATTCGTCCAGCCTTAAAAGGTTTTTGCACAGGACTTGAATTAATTAACAACATGATTAATCGGGGTTTTGAAGATTACATTCAGCTCTACCTAATCGATAATTTTGTACTCAAGAAATCTTCATCGCAAGTCAGCTCCCCAAATCTACATTGTCATTTTTGCTGATTTTGTTCTTCCGTTGGCATATCAACACTGTAACAAGTTTTCAGATCAAGATTTTTTTTATATATATAAAATAATAATAAATAAATAAAGAGTCTTCGATGAACGAAATTAAATTTTCTTTTGACTCATATAAATGAGGTTCGAACCCAAAATCTCTTGTATAACTCAAAAAATTAAATTTAATTGCACTGATAAATTTAATTGACTTTAGCTTCAACATATACTAAATAGAAGATCATCATCTTTATGGTGCAAGAGTTTAGTTATGATGAGATCAAATATCTCACTCAGCGGAGTTGTTTTATAAAATATTTATATAATATTTAAATGACTTTTTAAAAGGAATGATTAAAAGTCCGTAGTCCTCGTTTTTCATTGTAAAACAGGGATTATTTTACTTTTATGCTTGAGTTAATCAATCTGTTAATTTGAAGCTGTAAATTCATATTATAATCATTTCTCCAGATCCTAAAATTAAAATTCAGCTGGAAAGTGTTTAGAGAGTACAATGCATACAGTACCCAACCTCAGTTAAATCAGTTTACTTTTAAGAGTACTTTTTATGCAAGCATTGGAATTAATGCATAATAAGTTGGCTTTGGGCATTTTCTAACCATGAGTTTAGTACTGAGTACTGCCTGCACATGTGCATTACTAGAAAGTGTTTTAGGCACTGCGACGTAGCAGATGCCAATTATTTTTCCCTTGATCGTAGAACTGTAGTGTCCTTTAGAAGCACTCTAAAAGAGCCCCCGGAAGCGTTTAAAGAGAATAAAAATAATAATAAGCCCTTTTTTCTTTCTTTCTTTTTCATATATATAAACCCTAGCTAGCTCTGAGTGCAGCAGAACAAGCCAATTTCAACATTTGCCCTTCTTCAATTAATCAAGCAAGCAGCTTATTGCAATGGGGATGACTGGTGAGACAAAACACAAATCCCAACAAGAAGCTGAAGAGCACAATTTTACAAATCTTGTAATTCAGCGCTTTCTGCTCTGGTGTTTTGTTAATAATTCATTGAATGATGTCCGTCCATGCACTTTCATCTTATGAGAAATAACTCTGACCTCTTTTGCTGTCACAGCAACTGATACATTAGAGAACAAGACATATGCATGGTATCATCTGTACTGTCACTCCAAAATTTATATTATTCTTTAAAATTAAAAAAAAATAATAATAATAAAGAAAAAGTTTCCACTACTAGTTAGTTAATTAATTAATTATTCACTTAAATTCTCTTTCTATTTTCTCTCACTCTGTAGCAATCACATAAGAGCTAAGGGATAAAGAAAAAAAGGTAAGAAAATAAAGGATGGTCATGGTATCAGTCTATATATATAGCTGTACCAAGTTTCTTGTGTTGTGTCCCTTCAAATCTCTTGTCATAGAGCAAATGAAAGTTTTGGTTCTGTTCCCTTCTGGTGACTCATGACTGAACAAATTGAATATAAATTATCATGTTAATTTCACAAAGGTGAAAAGTAATAATGTGCCTGCATATAAGCATTTAATTATTAAAGTTTTTTTTTTTAAAAAAAAAAAGTGAAATGTATTTTCTTATCAACCAAAGGACCCACAATTAAGACACACAAGATCAAAGATTGTACGGTTCTCGTGTTGTGGCCATCAAATTGCCAACCTTGTTTCCTCAGCTGCAGGTCTCAATTAAAATTGCCACCTTTGTTTCCAGCTCAATCTTTTAAGCTCATATCAAAGTTATTTAAAGTTTGAATATTGACTACGGATCCAGTAAACTATATTGTTGACATTATGATGAGTGAGCATTGTACTGTTATTGATTAACTAATTTTAAATATTATTACAAAACAGTTACAGAATTGTGTCATGGACGTGTTTAGATTCTCACTATATAGTGGGTAAAATTGCCGATTAAATCATTTTTTAAAAGTTTTATTACACCATATATATTATAAATAAAAATAAATAAAAAATCACATTTTTTTTTCTTTTTATTTCTCAAGAATATTGGTCGGAACTGAGAATTGGGAAAAAGAGAGAATATACATTAGAGTTTAATGAGCTTATTATATGAATATGTTACCAGAAAATGCCATGGAAATATCATTTTCTTTCTGCAAATTATGCAAAGAAATTAAAAAAAAGAAAAAAGAAACGACGTTAAAAGTTTTAAAACCTTATCACCCCGATCATCATCATCATTTTCAAATTTTCTGTGTGTTGCAGTACTGAATCAAAAACTAAACTCACCTATTTCATCAACCCACCTGTCAATACAATGTAATAGGTGTATGCACACATGTGTAACCTACAGATGCTCATTCCAAGTTTCTAACACATCCAGTTCTCTATATTACATTCCTCGCACGTGTGAACTAAACATTAACTCTGAAGCAGATCATAGATTTTGCACTGAACCGTATGATCTATCTTAGCTTCTGTGTACAACTCATGGATCTTAAAAGGAAAACAGATTTTTTGCTTTCTAGAAACACAAAATCTGCTTCCAAATTGAAACACTAGCATGATAACAAGTACATATAAAACATACTGAAATTCGATACACTTATATTAAATATCAATGAAAACGGTGGCCTCTCATTTTCCTCAGATTCTCATTCATTAAATTTGATATAATAATAATAAAAATTTTAAAGTAATATTACTATAGGTGTAGATCCAAGCTCACATGGTCTTGCGTGGTTGGTTTTGACTCATGATAAACAAACCTGCTGCTTTGTGATGAGCTGCTAGAGCCACCACCCCCACCACCACTAACAACAACTTGCTGGAGATGGGAAGGTTTCATCAATTCTTGATCAGATGCAAACAATGGCAAAGGATGCTGCATCATCGACCGGTCACGATTAAAACTAGCGTTATGAGTTTGAACGGTGGGGATTCGCCATAACCCTAAAGGGCTACCATTGATGGGAGGAGCAGCCGGTTGATGATGATGAGAGTAAGAGCTGTGATATTGGCTTCCATAAAACCTAGTACTACCACTAGCACCACTACTAGTACTAGCAGTCCACGAAGGGTAAGTGATATTTGGAGCCGAAGCCGGAGCCGGAGCAGCCGCGGAGCCGAGCCTGGTGTACTTCACAAGGCCGTAGAAATGATGATGAGCATCAGCGAGGGAGTTATGGACCATAGCTGCTGACTGAAGATGGGCGCGCTTTGCGTGTTGGCGCTCTCTTTTGTGTGCGTTTTGATGGCCACCGAGGGCTTGTGAAGTTGGGAAGTTTCTGCAGCAATAATGACACTCAAATCTTCGGTTAGTATCGACATTATTATTGGTTTCATTTTCTTTGATTGCAGCACTACTTTCTTCACTAACAACATTGGTCGTCTCAGCTGATGACTCAGCAGAGCACTCTTCGCCGGCAGTGGCGCCCGTGCCGCCGAATTCGATTCCGAAAAGCCGAATGGCCGACTTTTCTTTAACGGGGGTGCCATGAGGGCGGATAAAGGGGAGTTGAGAGAAAGATTCAACGTTCATGAAGTCATGAGTCTCTTTCTCGGTAGGAGAACTAGTACTCTTGTCCATGGCTGGCACTGGCCGCTGGCTAGGGTTAGGGCTTAGCTAGATTGCTAGGTTAAGGTGTGAACCGACGAAGAACTGTGTGCGAAGATTGAATTAAGGAGAGAAAGGGAGAGGAGGAATTAAAATTGGTGGGGGAATGGATAGTGG
Organism: Citrus medica; assembly: GCA_002013955.2. NCBI lineage: Eukaryota > Viridiplantae > Streptophyta > Magnoliopsida > Sapindales > Rutaceae > Citrus > Citrus medica. The sequence goes on from MKYO02000573.1 coordinate 31,746, forward strand.
AGCCTACAAATTAGAGAGAAGGGATGCAGAGGAAGAGGAAGAGGAAGAGGTCTGATTATTCATGGGGGGGATGACCCATAGAGCCTGCTGATGACCCATTTTATTATCTGAGAGTGAGAGCTGACAAAGCCACAAGTTCTGCTCAGATTGAGTTTGGCTTATGCCAGTTGAATTCTTTTGGCTTCTTAAACTACCCTACCATCTATGCAGCTTCCTTTTTCAAAAAAATAAATTAAAATATTATATAAATATATATCTTTCTATTTTACTTTTTTTTCCCCTAAATTTTGCTATCGCAAAATTTTGGGTGCTATTTTGGTGGATATTGGATTAATTGTAACATGCGTATTCATTCTTATTTTTAGATTCTTTGTTAAGAGGTACATGTGACAAGAATTTGATAATGAAATTATAGAATGAACGAAACTTTTAAGACTGTCTCACCATGCTAAGAATTAGAAAAATCATGTTTATGTACAACTTGAATGGTCTAAATGATATGAGCTTTTATCTGAACAAACTCCAGCTTATGATTGATTAGTAGGTTAATCTATTTTGATGATTGACTGGTTTTAAATAAATGGAATATGACCAAATTTTATTGAATAAATATTCTGATAATCCTTCAAAAATCAAGATATTATGAGAATCAAGTGAGCGTAGTTATTTGTATTGAGTGCTACTTGATTCAACTAATAAATTTTTTATTTATGTTCATAAAATTTCAATTTTCCGCAGAATTGATATGGAGGGGAATGGTTTATGTCGTTGCAATACCAATTAAAACAATCATTAAAAGAACTAATTAATTAAAGCACCCATCTAGACATTATCATGTATCATTCGAAAAATTAATTGTACTTTTAATTGTATGATAATAACAAAAACAACATTTATTGACATTAATTAACCAAATGATCATATCGTTTAACTTTTTTTTTCCATTTGAAAACATTAGATATGATTAAAAGAAATGAAGGATTTTTTTCCTTAATTTTCAGTTTTACATAAATTTATTTTTTAATTCTTTATTTTTTTTGAAAAAAAAAATTGAACTTGGGTGACCAACGAAATAAAATTACTTGAAAACCATTCAATCTTAGGGCAATATATTAAAATTAATATCAAACAATAAAGACGTGCTAATTATGAGGTCATGAAATGCTTAAGTATTATTTAGATAATTCTAGCAAATTATGTAAATTTGTGAGCTATCAACAAATAAATAACGTTATTCTCACACTGTTTTCAAATATTAATGCGGGCAATTTTCTCCTTTATTATGACACAACACAGGTTCTCTCTAGTACTTATTATGATGTAAGTAGAAGAGGCCGTTATCAATTCAATGAGGTCACAGCTCATAGGAAAGACATTGAACGGCAAAACATTTACATCAATAATAAATAATGTGGCTTAGTTTAGGTGTGGAAATTGAAACTCCCCCACGTCTACATTTTTCATGATTTTATTATATGACTCCTACCCAACATATGTACGTGTATGGGTTAATTTCTATGCAACATAATGACATATTTATTTATTTATTTTAGATTTTCACCGTGGTATGATTTTTTTTAATTATTTTTTATTTATAAGGTGAGAGGTGAACAAGATTTAAATCAATTTTTCAATCCCTTTCTTTACTAAGATTTGGACTTGATGGCCAAACAAAAGACAAGTGCCAATTGAAATTTTCATTATATATTTACATTTTATATATTGCTAGTTTACTTTGACCCATCATAAAATTTACTTGTGCTCAAAAGTAAATTTGACATGTAAACAAGGAATAACTAGCTAATTGAACAAGCAAGACAAGACTTTGTATATAGATAGGTTTGATATATAAGTAACAAAAGTAATGTAGATAAAGTAAGCATAAATGATCAACAATTATTATCATCACAATCATCTCATGATCATCAGCCAAATGTATGCATGCATATTTTATTGTTTTGTTATATGAGAATAAATCCAAAAAGAAGCACCTTTCACGATTTCATATTATCAATTATTAAAATTATTAATTTTTATTTTTGAAAGCGAAGGAGCATAACACTCTTTTTTTTTTTTTTTTTTCTGTAAACATCCGACTTCTTCCTCTCAAACTCTAATAGTTTATGACATGTACTTGTGTCCATCAATCAGCCAACAACCCACGTTAGTTAAAAAGAAAAATGGTAATTTTCTCTCCTTTAATTTCCGAAGGAAATGATCGTGGCTTTGATTTCTCTCTCTCAGGGACCAGGGACCAGGTACCAGTAGTTGGTGTTGGTTCTTTATAGTTGTTGGCTGTTTTATATCTGTTACAGGGATTCTGCAGCAATGTGGTCCTGAAGAAAGTAAAAATGCTAATAGCCATTAGCCGGATTGTTGTACAAATGGAGAAGATACAATTGCAATCATCCTCCATTTCTTTCTCTTAATTCTATTGATAGCTAGCTAACAAAAGTACAACTTACACTCTCTCCTTTTTCTTTTATATCCATTGCTTTTATTTCTTTCTTCACCAACATCAAAGAATATAGATTATATGATTATATATATACAGTATATTAGGACAGCCCCTTATTTAGTGCAGAAGTACCATGTTTGAGATGCCGATTCGTCACTATAGCTACAGTATATGTTCAATTTGAGCTGGAGGGCTATAGCTACAGTATAGTGAATCAATTTATATGACAATATAGAGAAATTAATTATCAATCTTATTATTTGATGTGGTTTAAAAATTCAATGTGCGCAACAACATAAAGATATAAAAGTAACTGGATAATTTTTCTTTTTGGAGATTTTTGTTGGATCTTTAATCCAACGCTGGGCTTGTATGTGAATAATTATGTGTTGCAGACTGTCATTTAAGGTTAAGGCTAATTAAAAATAATCTATTAAAGTTTTTGGTAATATGCGCTTTAATGTATCTAATATGGTGCCTTTAATAGATTTAAGAATAATCTTTATTTCTATGATGGGTTGGAATAGAAATACCAAAAGATAACATGGAAAGTTGTTTGTATAAATGGTTATGGTCTTCAAGTCACACATATCGTTTTATTCTTTCTGACATCCCATCATTAGAGAGAGCACAGAGAAACTTAAAGGATTAGCTAAGAGAACGTGTTGATTTGAAAGACAAATCATACTACTCCAAAGAGCAGTTAAAGCATTATGGATTTAGGTGCACTTTCGCATATTCGTTTATTGATTCTTAGTGATACAACATAAATGTTTCCTGAATTATAGGTGATGATTTTCACCAAAAGGTTATTATTCTAACAATTTTGGCCTATTTTATAATTCATAATGGCCATTATAATTATCACTTTTATACATCATATTGAACATGAAAATTATCAACCATATACCCTTAAATTATTTTGTTATAAAAAAACATTACAACACTTTCAAGTTGTATTATTCATCTATCCTAAATGTACAATTAGTATCATTCATCAACCAAATCGTTAGTTGCCATTAGAAAATTAACCAAATTGTTGCAAATTGACCATTTTTGCCTTGACAATCAATTTAATATAAAAATACAGAGAAATTATCCGTCATACCCTAAGTTTATCTTGTTGCACAAAATGTTAGAAATATTTGAATTTATTGGATTTTCCATCCTAAGTTTATAATTTATATCAACCGTTCAACAAATATTTATCATAATTTAAGTAAACTGGTCATTTTACCCTTGAATTCAAGAGCATTTTTGACTTTGCACCATAAATAATCAAATAAAGTTTATCTTTTTTAATTATGAAATCGAATTTAAGGATTGAATTGATTGGTGTTTATGAATTAGGGTTTAGGCTGACTTGTGGATTCATTTTGATTTTGTAAATTTGTGAAGATAAATTAAGAAGACCAGTTAGATTTTTTTTAGATTAAGGAAAATAGAGTTTTAACTACATTTAATTGTATATTGGTTATAAAAACTATTTTTTAATATTTAAAACTATTGTCTTGTTTGTTTTTAGCAAGTTAAATGTCTAAATTACCATTATGACATCATTAATTATAATCAACCGTTAATGTTTTGGCGGACAATTGATACAAATTACAAACTTAGAGTGAAAAATTGAACAAATTCAAACTTTTGTACTATTTTTGATAAAAAGATTAACTTTAGGTAGATGACCGATAGTTTCTCCTTTATTTTTTATTTAGCATGTTATATATCTAAATTATTCTTGGGACATCATCACTTTTTAATGGAAGCTAACAATTTAGCGGATGAATGATACTGATTGTAAATTTAGAGTGAATGAATGATACAACTTGAAAATATTGTAGTACTTTTTATAAGTGCAACTTAAGGGTGGATAACTAATAATTTCTCTAATGAATATGATTATTTTTATTTTTTCTATATTTAGCTTAATGATAACTAAAAAATCTCCCCTCAATCTTGTGAAAATTTAAACCTCGGACCTCTTATTTTTAACTTGATAAATTTACAAACTAACATCCACATCACAATGACTATGATTCTTGTTGTATAGATGTGAAATAATGGTGTTAATTATATTCATTCAGAAGGATCTTCAATATTACATGTGATTTTTATAGACGACAGGATCTATCGATAAAATTCACATTTTATATCCTCCACTTTTATATTAATTTGATAATATTCATACTTTAGTGTTAATTTTCTTCTCAAATATTACGTAGTTAATGCTCTTATTCACTTTTAACTCGAGAAGCATGAAAATATCGAGAGAGCATAAAAATTATCGGTAAGCTTTTCAAGTTAATCATTCTAGAAAAAACAAGAATAACAATAAATAAAAAGTACATAAGAAAAGAAGTGAAAGACAACTCTTTCTTCGTTTCACTTCCTCCAACAACAGACCATTTCAGTAACTTTTTTTTTTCTTTTACCGTTGGGTTAAATGACTCTTTCTTCCAATTTAAGGTACAAGGAACGAGAGAGAAATTTTGAAAGGGATGTAATTCATGGTATCCTCTAGATTTGCATGGGAATTATTTGAAATGGGTAATTTTAATGATTTTATTTGAAGTAAGCTCTGCAAATTCAGACTGCTTTATTCGTGCATGCTTGACTCGTTTTGCAATTATTCTCGGCCCCAGCAGCCTCACAATTGTTCATAATTCTTCTTCCTTTTTTTTGCCATCCCAAGACAAGTCACTCTCTCTCTCTTTCTCTCTCTCATTTAATAATTTCTAGGGCTAGCTTTTTCATTTGAGTGCTTTTCTTATACGACTTGCTCTGAGCCCCATTTGAGCATTTTTTAGTTTTGGATTTAATGGAAGTACTTCTTTGATTGATTGCACCATCTCAGTATACGGTGGCCCCCCTTCCCCACCACCATCATCACCCAAATATGCCATTTAAGTTTTCCTTTTATTTTTCTAACATAGTTCGTGCCCTAGTAAAGATCTCTACACGTTTTAAATAATATTATCTAATTGTAATATAATATCAAATCATCGCTAGATGATGGCGTCTAATTTTAAATCTGTATTTTATATGTAGATATATATGTTTACTACTTTTTAATTATTTTTTTATAAACCCTAACACTTATTAAAACTCACAAAGACTGAATTTTAAATTTTAAATTTTAAATTTAAGACTAGACACCATCGTTTAATTATAGTACTATCTATCTAGTATCTTCATACGTGTGTACCTAATAATTTGATATATATATCCTTTTTTAAATATATTTTATAAACCCTAAGAAGACGATAAATAAAAAAGAAACAACAATTGCTAAACCTCTTTCATTCATTATTCTTGCAATTGTGAACTCTCTTTATTTGCCATTAAAGTCATATTCACAGAGGTTGTGGGCTGGAAAGGGGACCATTTTAGCTATCAATTACTTCTTCAATGCAACTGAACCACTTTATATGCCCATCATAAATTAAGCACTATTTTATCTGATGTGAACCCCAACTTGCTGTTTCTTTTGCCCCATGATGTGGTAACATCCTAAACGCGACGTTTCATAGACTTTAGGTAAACTACCATTTTTCTTCATAATAATAACTAAAAGCTTCTTCTATTTGCTCAAATATGTCATCATATTCTGATGAATTTTGACTCTGTAATAAGAACTTGTTGAATTGTTGATTCTTTTCCGACTTTTACATTAACACAAGTTACAAGTCAATGATAACGTCCACTTTTGGCCGTACTTTTTGTTAAATTTGTGGAGTAATTGTCTAATTCAATAACGCAACACAGTTAATGGTCGGCCAATTCCCCCC
>MKYO02000573.1:38050-57640 GCA_002013955.2 Citrus medica
TTTTACCACATTTCTTTCAAAAATTAGTTGTAAATTTTTTTTTTATTTTCCACCATGGTCATTAGGGTTTAAAAGATATCTTGACCCCACTTCACCAATTCATTATTTTGCCATGCATTCATTTTCTTTTTCTATGGTTGGTAATTTTTAAGTTGACAAAAAATACTGATTTTATTGAATGAACGAGTATATACAAAATGCATTTTTTTTTCATTGGCCATTATAAAAATCAATGACACCCACAAAAACTTGAACGGACAGCAGAGGTGAAGTTAAAGGTGGGCTTAACCTAGGCTACAGCCCGGGTTAGCTTTTTTTTTTAAAATAATTAATTATAATTTATAAATTTATTTTATTAATATTTATAAAAATAAAAAATCTAATATTTGATAATATTTTTCTTATTTATATTGTATTTTTATAGTTTTATGGTTAGATTTTTACTTATCTAATGTGTTTAATTTTGTTTGTATTAAACAAATTTTTTAAGAAGTAAATTTTATTTTTAAAAAAAATATAGTCCACCCAAAAAAATGATGCTGGCTTCGCCACTGATGGACAGTGATCATGAAATCACTATGAAGACATTCTAGGAATTGAACAAGTGTCATTAAATGTTAGGTATCTAATAGTATCGGATTCGGATGCCTTCACTCATTTTGAAACTTAAAAGGCATGTGATGTTGCACATGTCCAACAAAGTCACCATCTTAAGAAACCCTAATTCTCAATCAGCAACACTATTTAAACAAGCTTTTGGTTTGTCTGGTTTGTAATCTTAACATTGCGTCATCTTCCTAATCTGTCTCTCTGTAACTTGATCTACATTTATACTGCTGTGTTCTTGCAGCGGCATCGTTTGATGATAATTGTCTGGTTTTGGAATTGGGCACAAAGAGAAGGCAGAAAAGAGTCGCTGTCTAGTTGTTCATCATCTGTCTTTCCCTTCACATTAGGTGGCTTGATAGCAACATTGCCTCTCAGAACTAATGTTTTGAGCCTCCCACTTTGCTCTCTCCCTCCCTCTCTCTCTCTTTTCATGTGTGGACCAAATTAGATTGATGTGGAGACTTTCAAATTAAGTTCTTTGTACATGTGTGTGTATAGTGTTACAGTAATACATTTGACAATAGATGATGCTGTTCAATGGTGTAAAATATTCGTATAATAAAAATATAAATTCTTTAAAAATATTATAATTAGTTGACATATTAGTTAAAAAGATTATTTATAAATTTAAAAGAAGAAAAATAATAGAGTTATAATGGATTACAACCTATCTCTTTCATATTGAGTTCATAAATCTCTCAATTTAATTCAAATTCATCAACTTAATTTTAAAAATTATTTATTGCTTATTAATTAACTGATATTTATTTATTCACTAAAATAAATATTTTAAATCCAATGGTCTAAAAAACCCCATTATTAATTCCACAAAAAATATACAATATCATAAAAAGAATCTTATCAATATTGCTTTTAGTTTTTAAATTTTTTTAAAAATTTCTTTTAAGATTTTTTTTATCGTGCCCATAATGAAACATAACCAAAATTTGTTTCCGAACTATAATTTTTATTTGAGAAAATACAAGTTGGCGATTGATTGGTAATAAAATTTAAAAATAATAAATTAAAAAAAAAACTTTGACCGTGAGGAGAGAGCTCTTATCTAATGAAAAATATAGATTAAACAAAAGGTTATTTATACATCATGCATGCGTCATTTGTAACATACGTTGACATGGTTGTGTTGTGTGATACAATTTTGAAGTCCTGTGCCATTAGCACACGTGCCAATTAGCTATTGGTTGGAACTCCGGCGAATCCTGCAGACTGCAGTAGATTTGAACAAATTAATTTAGAGATGGGGATGTTGCTAGAGGTGAAAGGTTATGATCAGAGTTCAGACATTCTTGTTGGCCCTTTCATCACATGTGCATGACTTCACTTTCTGAGTTACAACTTACAAAACCTAACTTAATGTTTGGTTTTGGACAAAGATATTTTAAGCAGATGAGAACAGAAAGGAAGAATGTGGATACCAAATTTCCAAATGTGTGCATATTTGCAAGTGGAGCTGAGATTTGAGAGCATAAGAGCCCACCATTTGTTTGCTTTTTGGATGATAAATGTTAGATTTATTTAAGGGAAATTATCATTTTCCTACCAAATTATTTTGATATATCAAATCATTATCATGGTTTGTTAAAAAATTCATTTTACCAACAAATGTTTGTTTTTTTATCGTTTTACCACCATTTCATTAGATCATTTAAAAAGTTATTGATGATTTGCTGATATCGTAAGGGTATTTAAGGCATTTCTCTTTGAAGTCAAAACATTGTGTTTGCAATGGTAAAATAAATAATAAACAAATTATTATATAAATAATTTTTTTTTTAAAAAAAAGAAATTTGCAACCTTAAAAATTGGCCTCTCTCTCTCTCACTCCATCTCTAATCTGTCTTTCTCTCACTCGTTGCTCTATCCACTGTAGTGCCATCATGGACTCTTTGCCGTCTCCACTGCCGTTTGCTCTCTCCACCACAGGTTATTGATATATTTTTTTTCCGGCTTATTGTCCATTACATTTTTTTCTCTAATTAAATTGTTTTGAGTTGTGATTAGTACTTGAATTTAGCATATTATGATTTTATGCTCTAAGGGTAAAATTGACTTTTAACTTATTTTCTGTTAAATATTAACGTACTTTTAACTGAATAATGGTAAAACGATAAAAGAGTAAACATTTTGTAGTAAAATACACTTTTCAGCTAATCACAATAATGACTTGATAACTCAAAATAATTTTAGTGGGAGAATGATAATTACCCTTTAACCATTCAAGTTATGAGTCTAAAGTAAAAATAAAAAATTGTAAGTTTAAAATTTAAGCAATGCCAGAAATCCCAATTATTATTGCTTTAATTTATATGTAAATGTCATATCAGATTAATTATTAATGTTTATTATGAGTCAAATGCTGTAAAAATCGAACAATTAAAATTACACTGTGTTTTTTTTTTAAATGTGAATGCTCACAGATTACCTAAATTTATATAGTTTTATTTATTATTTTAACCCCACCAATAAAATACATTTATGCGTAGTTTAGTCCATGTTAGTGTAATTGTTCGATTATTTTTTTTTAAAGAATTGTTCGACGTTATTTACCCTAAATTTACGTAGACTCATTTTAAAAGTAGAAACACAAATGCACTAGAAAACTGTCATGAGATGACAAAATCTGACATGTCAAATTATAAATCTAACGAATCTGAATGATCATCACCTTTATCTAGATGATAGCCATTCCTCAAGACACACAATAAAATGCAATGGGGCCAGCACATAAACATTAGCATGATGGGATTTATTGGCTTTTCTACTTGTAAAGACCTTAACTGTCAATGTAAAGGATGTATATATCTCTTTGAACTCCATAAAAGCTTGGTGGGTTTGATCATTGTTGTCTGGAACTGAAGGTTTATGGACCACGTTCGGGCATCTTTTCAGATGTTGCATTAAAAATTTGTGGGGCATTGTGAAATTATGTGACATCTTTGGTCCCTTTCTCTTCTTTTTTATGCAAGTGTTGGATAATTAGTTAATGACATCAATTAGTATCTAGCAAATCGGTTATGGTTCTACTGTTTGGACCATCCTAATAACATTCACATTAATTTCTTGATAAAAAACCCTTCAATTATTCCTAGTTACCTCTCAATGGCTCAGTGCAAAGTAACGAGGCAAATTTATTGTAGAAAGAAACGCTTACAGCCTATAGGGAACATAACTAGTTCGGTAGTTCGGTAGTTCCTAGCTAGATTTTTATTAGAAAATGAAGTGAAATGGATGTGCAGTTAATAGTTAATTTGACTAAGCTTAATTAACTACTAAATAATTATATACATGCTGCATTTTTATTGTGTTGATGAAGTAAGTATTCAATAATTAATTATAGATATATTTTGATATGCTTTACAAGAATACATGAAACAACTCTAGCAAATTAATAAAGAATATATACATTATTAAAGAGCATATTATATCTAACTGAACTCATCTCTAATGAAAATTAAAGTTGAGGTTGCTTTCATTTCTTCAAATTAACTCCGGCTTCTTCGTTACACAATTTATGTGGACAAATAAGTTTGCTTGTGTCCATGACATCTAATAATGAAAGAGAGAGAAAATTTGCAAAAGAGATTTATTCAAATTATTATTATTATATATATATATGATGAGTTCGAAATTAATTTAAATTAAGGGTCTAGTCTTATTGGTATCAGAATTTGGTAGTTGTAAGTTAATGACGATCACATGAATAATGTTTCCCCCACTAAATTCAATGACTGAATTATTGGTCCACACACATCTTTGATTTTCTTTTGTTGATGGTGACCTGAGAGACCATGTATATTGATTGATCTCTTATTGTAGACATAGCTTTGAATTTGAAGCAACATTTATTTTCTTAAACATTATATTATAAGTTTCTTTCTTAATTTTGAATGATAAACTATTGACTGACATTTTATTCAAAACTTTATCACAGATGTAGTTGCATTTATCATATTAAATAAATTCATTTAGACCCCGTATGTAATAAACTCATTTAAGCTCGTACCAATATTCTTTCTTACTTTCCTGTATCATAAGTCTTTCTTTCTTTAAATGAATTAAAAAGTTTAGTCCCCCACAAGCCAGTTTTAAATCTAATCAAAAATCGACTTTAATAGTAGTTTCCACTTGTAAATTTATTTCCCAATTTAATCAATTTAAAGTTTATAAATTTAATTAATTAATTATTTTTTTGGCTAAAGTTTAGGGATGGCAAAAATCCCCACGGGGACGGGTACCCTCGGGGATTTTTCCCATTCGGGGAGGGTACGGGGATAATTTTATACCCAATTTTTTATTCGGAGAGGGGACGGGAAAAATTTTTTATCCAATTTTTTATTCGGGGAGGGGACGGGGATGAGGTGGAATCCCCATCCCCTACCCATTTCCCCATTTTAATTTTTAATTTTATTTTTAATTTTAAAATTACTAATAAATAAATAACAAAATTATTCATATTGGCAAGATATGAGTGGAATTTTGGATGTGGCATGTATCTTTGATCCAAGGTATAAAAAGAAGTTAATTGAATTTTACTTTTTTATGGTTTATGGTGGTGTTAAAGAGTTGTATGTTGGGAAAGTGGTCACCCTTTGTCGGGAATTAGTGGAAGAGTATCAATTGAAGTTTTCACCAACTGTTTATTGTTTTGATTATACTGGTAGTAGTTTTTCTACTAGATCTACAGGAGATTCTTATAAGAAAGCAACCAAATGGATGATAGGTTTTGATGATTATGTAAACAATGGAGATTGTGCAGTTGTTACAGATTAATTAGATTCATATTTAGATGAGAAAGTTATAACCCGGATGGAAGATTTTAATATTTTGAGTTGGTGGAAGACAAATGCTAATAGGTATCCTACATTAGCTCGAATTGCTAGAGATATTTTGGCAATTCCAATTAAAACAGTTGCTTCTGAATCAGCTTTTAGCACCGGTGGTAGAGTTGTGAGCCCACACCGTAACAAACTTCATCCAAGCACATTGGAGGCCTTAATGTGCTGTCAAAGTTGGTTACGAGCTTACAATAGCAGTATGAGTTTATTTTACATTATAATTATATTATACAATTATTAATATTTGCACTTATAAGTTACGTTACTTATATCATTTTCACTGTTTTAGGTTTGAAATCTGAGGCTATCTCTCAATTTGCCACATTTCTCGAGAAAGAACAAGAGGAGCAGGAGGTAAATAGTTTTATTAAAAATATTAATTAAGTATCTACATTTATTTCATTTATTTTATGCCGATATAAAAATAATTTTTTTCTTTTTATTGTAGGATTATGAAGATTGAGTCATTGACAAAGATAATTATTTTAATAATTTATATTTTGAATGTGACTTTGTAATGGATCAATATTAATGTAAGATATATTTTGAACTTTATTTTTACCTGAATTTTTTATTTTAATATGATTAATTTCAAATCAAAAATAAAAAAAATGTATTAGACTATTAATTATTCGGGGACCGGGGACCCTCGGGGATCCCCTGTTATTATTCGGGGAGGGGATGTGGATTCACTCAAGCAATTCTGACAGGGACGGGGAGGGGACGGGAACATACGCAAAATATCGGTGATGGGTATGGAAAAATTGGTCCCCTCCCCTCCCCTCCCCTCCCCATTGCCATCCCTACTAAAGTTGTTATTTAAATTTTTGGCTAAAATTGTTATTTAAATTTAGTATCTTATTTAATAAGAGAAACTTCCTCTAAATAAATTCTCTGGTCCATCACTGCTATTAGTCAAAATGGTGTAAAGAAATTACCCATCCCAACACTTAAAAAGAAAAGTTATTTAAGTAACAGAACTTTCATGAACAATCACTTATTACTTACATAGTTGAATGAATCATTAAAATGAAGATAAGTTTTATGATCAGGCAAGAAAATTTAACATGATTAAATGAGAAATTCTAAATCATTGAAGCAAAAATTTAAAAATATGGTGGATGAGAAATTGTAAGACAAACTTACTTAAAATATTTTAAAAATTAATCTGTCTTTTTTTCAGCACTAGATTCGTTTCTCATGTTTAAAATTAAGGCTCCGTTTGGTACAATTTTTCAAATAAAACTTATTTAAGTAGAACTTTTATAAATAATAGCTTTTACCAAAAAGATTTTAATTATTTGGTTGTCAATAAGAGATTTTATTACAAATTTATGAAATTACTTTAATAGGTCAATTTTTTAAAATTATATTATGAAAAGAATAAAATACGATTGTTAAATAAGTAAATGATATTTTAGATATTTTAACATTTAAAACAAATTCAACCTCTATTCCAAAATCTTAAATTTGAGCTTTTACTAGTAGAGGCAAAATAACTTATTTAACCTTCAAAAGCTCTATTAGAAAAACAACCAAACAACAACAAAAATTATTATAAGAGCTTATGAGATTAAATAAACACTTATGTTTATTAAATTAGTTATACCAAACAAGCCTAAAACAAAAACCATATGAAGAAAAAAATATTGAGTGCTAGAAAGTGTATATTTATAAATGAGAAAATCGTTATTTTACATTTCAAACCTCACTAACATCCCTATTTTTATGTATTTAAGTCATTTGTGATTTAATTATGTGTGTTTTATTATATTAAGTATTTTATGTATTTTAGGAGGCATCATGACCATTTCACAATGAAGGAGAGATTATATAGCAAAACGGACAACAATTTTAAACTCATAATAGTAAAAAACCTTAGGAGGAGCGTAAAATAATAAACGACATTGTTAACATGAACAATATTGTTCATGACACTGTTCACATATACGGTAAGATGATGTGGCACTGACCAATGATGTGGCAATATTCGATTGGACGAATGATGTGACATTGACTGCTTATATGGTGTTGACTGATGATGTGGCGTTGACCAGTGACGTGACAGTATGTTAGTGGACCGAAAAACATGCGTACGGTACATGTATATACACGAAATGACAGACCTAATGATGTGTTCTATCCAATCCGAACTTGCCACGTGTCGCAATCCTAAGCATCCAAATTATTTTAATCTGATGGCCATGATTTACTTATTATATCTATAAATAAGGGGCTCCCCCCTAATTTGGCACCCTAAATTCATTTTTGAGCTCTATTTTCTGCAATTCTTTCTTTATCTTATATTTTCTACATATTTTAATAAATTTTCATTTTACCCCTAGTTTAATTATGAGTAACTAATTTTCTTTCAAGTTTGGGTTGAAAGTAAAATCTCAACATGTTCCATGGGATTAATTTGGTAAATTTACTTTCTCTTCCCCTCTAATTTTTGTGGATGTTTTGACTTTTCGTTGACATATAATAATAATCTTGTTTAGATATTGTACTAGTATAACCGTCTTCGTAGTGCAAGGTTATTACTATTTGACACGATAAACACTTAACATCATATTTATTGGAGCGAGGTTCATGAGGAGTAAAAGCCCTACTCATGATTTAATTGGCACTAAAAGAAATATTAAGCTCACGGTGCATGCTGAGTGCAGATCTAGAAACCCAAACGCTTAATTTTAATAGTTTTCGCTTCAACTTATTCTCACCATTCTAATTTAAATTTTAAGATAATTTAAATCATTTTCACCACAAATCCAACCACTCACTTAGAAAATTAACTCTACACGCAATTAAAATCCACCTCCTCGTGTGATCGACACTCGTGACTGTTGATATATTTTACAATAGATTCATGCACTTGCGAGTTCAATAAAATTTACACAACAGAGAGCACCGTTCACCACTTTCTTTCTGCATATGTTCACTTCCTACTAAGGACATTCACATACTCAATGTTCCTTTTTGTTACACAATAACACCAGATTTTTCTACTCCTAGACTCTTGTGAACAACACTAAGCCTTACAATAAATGTTCAACATATTGAGTTGCTTAAACAAAAAAAAAAATTAATGATTTTTTGTATTATAATCTGAAAATTTTCTAACATATCGAGTTTTTTTTTAATGGTTAGATTAACAAATTTTAGAGTTTAAAGGTAAGAGAATTGGACATCAAATTGAGCTTCGTTCGTGCGAGTAAAATTTTATGATTTACTCAATTTTTCTCTTCTTTTCTCTTCATTAGATGCCACCTCCAACATAACCCCCTTAACACCTAGACACCAAGACAAAAAGCACAAAACCTTATCACCGCCACCATTTCTCAGCTTTCAACACGCTTGACGCCAACGCAAATCAATCGTTTACAAATTCCAAGTCGTCGCCTCTGAAAGTCGACCACCTACAAACCGTAAATGCCACCGCCACCCACAACCTAACTCCAAGCTGCCAGTCCCACTAACTACCTGTCGACACTTAGCAACGCCCCAAGCCAAACATAGCCACATCTTTCCCCCAACCACCACTGCGACAGAGGCCCAAAACAAACAAATTCCAGCCGATTTTCATTTATATTGTTTTAACTTTTCTATAGATTTTTCTTTTTTATTTTTTCTATTCGCAAAATTTGACAGTATCTGATTATCCGATATGAATATGACACAAATAAATAGATATGAGTCATCAAATTTGATATAATTATTAAATGGAACATGTTCTAGTTGACAAGATTTTTTTCCGTGTTGGGTGGGGGTTAAGTTTTTGATTTATTTATGCTATTAATGACATAATTATATTTTCTATTCTAAATCAATTTATAGGTTCTCATCATCAAAACTCAAATATTGAGACATGATTTTTTTTTAAAGATGATTGTATATGTGATGTTTTATTTATATAATTCTGAGTAATAATATAGCTACAAACTCTTGTATAAATTTATTTTGTACAAACTGACGTGGTATGATAAAATTGGTTAAATTAAATATCTCTTGACCCACGTGATTTATTTTTATTATTTTGTATTTTCATTCACCCAATAAATTAATGCCAAATCAATTTGTACAAAATAAGTTTGTATAAAAATTTGTGGTTGTATCATCACTATAATAGTGAAAATGTGTAAAATATTGGTAGACATATATATTTTATAATATCGATATATAATATTAATTTTGTATATATATATATATATATAGTGATAGATATGTATATTTTATAACATCAATAAATAATATTATATGTGTGTGTGTGTGTGTGTATTGTAAATCTCGTTAAATTAAATATCTTTTTTTTTTGGTTGGGTTAGGGTCTCAATGATTGACATGATTTTAAATGGGTTATGTCTGGGTTACCCTGAATTTGACATCATACGAAGTTGACTCAATGACTTATTTTGTCAACTCTAATTATTAGTATTAGTTTTAATGTTAGTAATAGTGTTAGTGTTACTATTAGTGTGTTGCTACTGATGATGCTGCTATTGTTGTCGCCACTGTTGTTTGATTGTTTGCTGCCATTTTAATTGTTATGGTGTCCTTGCTCAAGGAGGTTGTTCTTGGTATCCATAATGATGCTACAGTGTCCAAATCGAGAAAGTAAACTTGTCTTAGAGTTAGAATTGGCTTTAAAAGTGGTGCTTCAACGACCTGATGGCCTCATAAGAAATTCATTGAGTAGATTATCCAAGTAGTCACCTTGTTTAAGTGTCTCTATGTGGTTTGTTGTGTTTTCTTTTGTAATTTTTTTCGTTTTGTTTTGATGTTTTTTTCATATTTGTATTGTGTTGTTGGTGTTTATGTTGTGTTGTTGATGGTAGTATGTGTTGTTACGAACACTGAACTATATCATTTTTCCGATTGGAAAGTGATTTTTATTTACAACAGCTAAGGTAGGTAGGCTAGTCCCTTAAAATTCCCCAGTTTTTCATGAGACTTTAATGTGTGGAGCTTTTTATTTTCCTTTTGGTTTTAGTTCTTAATAGTATTCATAATCATATTTTTTTGTTAGACATTACCCTAATTTAGGCTTGAGGTTTAGACAATGTCCAAATTTATAATTCTTAGGACTTGTTTGAGATTACTTTTGAGAGATATAAAAGTGATTTTGAAAATATAAAAGTTAATTTTAGTGTTTGATAAAAAAAATCACTTCTGTCAGAATCAGCCCCTCCTACAACTGATTCTGAAAAATAAGAAAGAGTAACTTTTAGATTTTGATTTTGAAAATCAATTTTATCCTTTAATACAATTCTATAAAGGGAAAAATACATTTTCATCCCTAGGGTTTAATGTAATAACCCATTTCATCCTTACTTTTCAAATAATAGCCCAAAATATCCTTCCGTTAACTCACCATCAGTGAAAAACCGTTAACTAGTAATCCATTGAGGGCAAAATAGGATTTTTCATTATAGTGATACAAACTATATTAAAATATTTTTTACACAATTAAATAACACTATAAAGCATGCAAAATTCATTAATGTTTTCTTAAATGAAATCAACGACGATATAGTTTAATATAGCCATTGAATAATTTCCAAGATGAACAAACTGTAATTAAAAACTCAAAAATACTACTAATTTTTATGTACTTGCATGTGCCGAATATCTTCTTTATCTTCAACTCAATTCAAGCCATTTTATAGTATAATTAGAGAGTATACTTATATGAATAAGAAAATTGTGATATTTTTTGTACTTAGATCTAGGGTTTATAGGACTTTCATGCCGTCGAAATAGAAAGAAGTGAAAAAAGAATTGCTTGAGATACAAGTTTTTCATCTTTTTCGGTATTTCCTGTTTAGTGGGATTAGATAAAATTATTTTTAATTATATGTCAACTTTTCTTTATTTTTCTAATTTTCTCTTTGATGGAAAATCATTTTTTACCCTTAATAAATTACTAACAAACAACATTCAACTAATGGTGAGTTAACGGAAGGATGTTTTAGGATATTATTTAAAAAGTAAGGATGAAATAGGGTATTACACGAAACCCTAAGGATGAGAATGACTTTTTCGCTTCTATAAATACCCTTAAAATTATTACCTAAATCCAAAATTATCCTTATTCAAATTGGAAATAAAATCAATATTTTAATAAATTTTTGTTATAATTCATCAATATAAATGAATTAATATCAATTTGTTGGTCAAATTATTATCACTATATTATAAATTTGATTATCAATTGTTTTAAGTGAAAAAAATATAAAATTAAAATCCATATATTATAGATTTTATTTTTAGTTAAAATTTTTTAATAAACAATTAAAAATATTCTTTTATCTGTATAAGTAAATTTTATTCTATATTATGTGTATTTTAGTAATTTATTTTCTCTCAATAGTTTAATTATAAAATTTACTAAACGTCTATAATTACTTTTAAAACTCACAGTACTTTTAAAAATAAAGTTTATCAAACACTTAACTGATTCTCCTCACAACTAATTATTTCTATAACATAGTTAGTAACAATTATTTTAAAAGTTACAACATTCCCAAAGCTAAATATAACCTTGTTTTTTAGCACATTAGGCGATGTATTATTGGTAACTATTGACTATTGACTATTGACTATTTATTATTATTTAAAAAAAAAGAGAGAATTTGATATTGAATGAGTGTGCTAAATGGGTGTTTGAAATTTTTTATGTCACGAGTTTTTTTTATAATAAATAATTTTTTTACAATATAAGTACTCGGAATAACTTTTAAAGTATAAATAACTCTATATATAAAATTAATTTAAATTCTACCCATCTCCTCCTTTTTAATAAGAAATAATAATAGCGAGCGTACTATTTTATTAGATAATAAAAGTGCTCATGGACCCTAGTGAAAAATTTCCTCGACAAGAGAATCTTTCCTCGACTGGCTATACATTATTATTGTTTTGGTACAATCTTTTTCTTTTTCGTAAGTTGTATGTACATATACCTAATTGGTAACTGTACAAACTTCTTACACGGAATTATTATTGCACAATTTAGCATTAATTTTTCTTTTATATATATATATAAATATATTTTATTTTAGTATTTTCTGAAAATGTACGAAACATGAATGACTTGACATTTCTCTCTTTGTTTGCAGCGGTACGTTGTTATTATTGGTACTTGGTTCATAATAGAACCCCCACAAATTTAGTTGCTTGTGGGCCAAAGTACTTTCTTTGATAATTAACTACCGCTTGCTCTCTATTAGGGTTTCTCATTTTCTTTTGCCTCTTTTGTTTTCAATTTTTGAATGGTCCTCAAAACAAGTACTGCCCAGTGCCCACTCCTTTTTCATATGGCTTGTGAAAAACAAGTACTCTCCTATGTTTATTGTTTGTATCTCCTTTTGTTTGCCCATCTTCGACCACACATAAAAAAACCTAATTGACTTTTTCTTCTAATGTGTTAAGAGTAGGGGCCCTTGATTTGCCCTGGTTGATGGAAAGCATTGCAACCCCCAAAAGATAAGACATCTAGCATTCATAACTTTGGCCGCGTACCCTTACATTTTGTGTATTATATTACAAATGCAAAAATAAAAAATAAAAAATACCAAATTTGTTACATCAAAATTTACATTTTTGACTTTTTATATTTCAAGTTTCATGGTTTAGACAGTGTAAATCAGATCGTACAAGTTTAGTTTTCTTTATCAGAGTCCGTCGATGCGGTATCTTTATAAATCTGTATACGCTAATACTTTGAATCTAACATATTATGCAACTTTAATTAACTAGTTCTAGATACTTAAGTTAGTAATCCTTTTGACTCATAATAGCAATTTTTTATGTCAAAGGTTGATATGACTCTAGCCGATTTTTTGATTGATCATTACTAGTGAACTACTTCATCGACAGCAAGTCGAGTGAAATCCATATGCGGCCCCCGATTTTGATGTATTAGTTTTGGTTGAGCAATTCCATCGTAATAATTATTTGCTTTCTCTGGGCATTGTAAGATACGTAAGATAACCTAAATTAAGGCTTTTGATTGGAAGTTTTAACCAATTAATACAAATTAATAATACATTTTCCTTATTTGTCTCTTTCTTAAACCTAAATTAAGACTTTTGATTGGAAATTTTAACCAATTAATACAAATTCATAATACATTTTCCTTATTTGTCTCTTTCTTAGATAACCCGTAAACAATTCTTCTTGTGTTTGAGTAAACTAAGGTATTAGTTAATTTAGGAAACATTTCATATTCTAGGAAAAATTAAAAAGAAAAAAAAATCTATGAGATGATGATAATTTTGGAACTTTTTATAACTGGAAATCCAACAGGTTCTGATTTT
Organism: Citrus medica; assembly: GCA_002013955.2. Classification (NCBI taxonomy): domain Eukaryota; kingdom Viridiplantae; phylum Streptophyta; class Magnoliopsida; order Sapindales; family Rutaceae; genus Citrus; species Citrus medica. The sequence goes on from MKYO02000573.1 coordinate 51,834, forward strand.
AAGATTTGTTATTTAAAGTAATATTACAACTGCAAACCCTAATTATTTGCTTTGATGGCATGGCTTTCGATGTTTCAAGGTATAAATGGTGAATGATCAAATGTAGATTAAATATATTTCTAACTAGGGAATTGAGTGCTACTTAAACGTTCATATACAATAACAAGGGAAATCTTATTAGGTGATATTAATTATTTCAATCTTTTGGCAATTAACCAAAAAAAACAAAAATCCTATTATTAACCTAGAGTCCCACTCCCATAGGATTAATTATAAGGACATATGGACAGAAACCAAATATTGATCATGAGACTACAACTCTAGAAAAGGGGAAAAAAATGTAAGATAGTATATCCTCTATATATTAATAGTATTGAAAACAATAATTAATTAATCGAATTACAACATAGTACATTAACCCCGTTGAGATTGGTAAAACCCATTATTTAATCAAGATTTTTATTATAAGTATGGTATAACTTTGTCTTGTCCTTCATCTAAGGATATTTAGTGTAGGGTTGACAAATTAAGGGCTTGATTTGCTCTTTTTCAAACTCAGACCCAAGCTCATTAGAAAAAAAGTGTAAGGTTGAGCTTGGGCAGGGTTCATTACGGGTCTTGGCTGGGCTTGGGTTTTTACTCTTTTTTTTTTAATTTTTTTTAAAATTGTTGTAAACTTGAAATGGTTTAATAATAATCAAGTTGTTATAATCAATAATGAATTAAAAAAATATTTCATAATAAAATAATAAATAAAATAAAATAAAATAAATAAAAATTTAGAGATTTAAATTTTTAATATTAGATTCTCTAATTGAAACACTCTCTTAATTAATTAAGACTTAAAAGAGAGTTTAATATTATAATTATAATTTTTTATTCATTATTGACATATAAATTAGGAAATTTAAGCTTACTTTTTTATTTTTCCATTATTTTTCAAATTTAAATTTATTATTTAAAAAAAAAAAGAAGACTTAGGCCTAATTCGGACTTCTTTTTCTAAATTCTTATTGAAGCTCTCATGTGGATAGATCGAGTCAAAACTCGTGAGAATGGACCGGACCAACCCGAATTTTTTTACCATCTCTAATCTAGTGAGCATTATCTTGTGGGTGCAGTTCACTTGTGTTTTAAGAGGGGGTTTAATTGCAAAGTGACGGTTATAAAAGTAAATATAAAAAAGAAAAATATTGTTATTGTATATACCATTGGAAGTACAGCATCACTCCTATTTATAAGAAAAGTATTGGGCTTAAAGCAATTTAAGTAGCAAACAAGTTGGACTACTGTAGGTAGAGTTAGAAAGATACTGGGGTGAAATAGAAACATTGAAACAAGCCCATTTTTGTTAGAGTACACAAGCCCACAGACGATAGGCCAACAGCGATTCTATTATTGGGCTTGTTTATGATATGGGTCGAGATGCCACAATTACAAAGGGCCCGAACTGCTACGTGGCAGTTTTACGAGTCAGCTGCAAATCCGCAGTTCAAACACGATTTCACAAAGCAAGACTGTTAGGTATACAGAAAACAGAATCGAACTCTCTGATTCCAGTAACAAAATCACAAACGCTTTCTAAATTTCAAATGCCAAGAATTAATCAAGTCTACGAAATCCCTATATGACCCATTTCCAGGTATTTTAATTGAAATTCTGAAAATCTTTTGGCTGTTAGTTTTGGATTTTTTTGTTCGGAAGTTTAATGATAATCTGTTAATTTGTGTTACAGTTCTGTTGCAATGAAGGAAAAGAAAACACAGTCTGTGCTTAATCGAATCTTAGTGAATTGTGCTGCCCAGGTTTGTTTTCGCCACGTGGCAGGGAATAAGCTTTTTGAAATCTGCCGAGTGCTGTCTTTGGTTGATGATTATTTTGAAAAAAAATAAAAAATTAATTCTTTGCAGGCGAAAGAATACGGAGGTTGTGTCGCTGCAAAAGTCCCGGAAGTTGAGCGTGATATGTGCTTGAAACAATTTCTCGCGTTAAAGAATTGCATGCAAAATACGGTATCACATTGTGTTTCTTTAATCACAAGATATGTTTTTAGTGTATGGAAGGAGGAATTATCTTGCATTATGCGTGAGAAAGCATGATGCTCACGCGTTTGTACTGTTTTAGAAGATGTTGCTCTTAACATCATGCTTTTTGTTCTTGCTTATTAGCTTCGAGGAAAGGCTTAATCGTCCGCTTCACTTCTGTTAATATCTGGAGGAGTACACTGATTACGTCGAGTAACTTAGAAACATGTCTGGAAAGGCATCATCAAGTTCGCAGCCTAGTATTGGTTTAAGTAGTTCTGGTGCTCTTTCACATGTTTATATACAGTACCCGCCTCTGCGTTGCAGCATTCCTGAATCAAGGGGTTTACATTACGATGATGGAACTAAGTTACTCATCTCCTCGACATCGAATCAGGTAAAGTGTTGATTTTGCAATTTAACTTGAATTCGAAGTGCATTTTAGTTATTGTTTAATGAGCATTTATGTTTAACGAGCATTTATTTTGTTATTGCTGTTTGATTAGTTTGTCCTGTTTACTCAACAGATCTTTTCATGGAAAACTGTTCCCTTCAATCCTCTTGCCACTTCTACCTCTGATTCAATACCTGAAGGGCCAATTTTAAGCATTAGATTTTCTCTAGATACAAAGCTTATAGCAATTCAGCGGTCCAGCTCTGAGATACAGTTTTGGATAAGAGAAACTTCAGAAGCTTTTAGCCATAGGTGTAGGTCTGATTCAGAGAATATATTGGGATTTTTCTGGTCGGACTGCCCATTGTGTGACTTTGTCGTTGTAAAGAACAGGTAAAGGGAAGTTTCTATGCAGTTTCTGGAATTGTCTAGAATTTTTTTTTTTTTTAATTTTTGGGTTGAAATGGTTACATATAGATATGTTTACCAATAATTTGGTGCTAACTTTGTTATGGCGTGTTAGAGGAACAAGTGTCGTGTCTATAAATTGTTACCCATGTTCTAGGTTGATGCTTACAAGCCATTGGAATGGCTTATTTGTTTATAAGAACACTTCAACGTCTTAATGACTGGGTGATCGCTTACTTTTAATCTTGTAATTGTATTTTGATTTTATCCTAGCCTGACACTCACCTTTCACTAAAATGGAGTCAATTACAGTGGGCTGGACTTGTTTGCTTATGATTCTGTTGCAAAATCACTTGACTTGGTGGAGATGCGGAAATTGAATGTGTGTTGGTATGTCTACACTCATGAAAGTCGATTGGTTCTTCTTGCTTCTGGCATGCAGTGCAGGACTTTCACTGGTTTTCAGGTACGGCTGTCAACTCTGTAATTAGCTCATTTTTGTTTGTACCCTTTCTGATAAAGATTATATCTTTGTTAAGTTATATTTCCATATCAGAGAAAAGGGGCCTGAAAATCGTTTTATGAATACTGTAAACATCTTCAGTTGTTGTCAAGTTCTTTCATTGGTTTGATGCAGATGTTATTTCTTTGTGCAGCTTTCATCTGCTGGGATAGTTCGCTTGCCAAAGTTTGATATGGCAATGGCTAAGCCTGAGTCCAACAGTAAGCCGGTCCTAGCTGCTGAAGATGTCTATATTGTCACTGTGTAGGTTATTTATGTTTTGTATTTAGTTAATCCCATTCTTTGCTGAGAGCAAATCTTAAGCCTTCTTGATTTTTACAGCTATGGTAGAATATATTGCTTACAAGTTGATAGAATTGCAATGCTACTCCACTCATATAGATTTTACCGTGATGCTGTCGTACAACAGGTACAGTCTCGCTTAGATTTCTTGTATTCGGAACTTGTGCCTTTCTTCAAGTTGATTATGAGACTTGTTTCTGTGGTAGCGGCTGGTTTTCAATTAATATGCATTTCCTAGGTCTCAGTTACTACATAAATTTACTTTAAAATCTGCAATTTTGCAATAGATATTATAGGATTTTAAATGTTAATTTGAGGACCTGAAGAGTCTTAGAATTGAAATGTTGGGTGATTGACACTTCTGTGTAAAGTGAATCACGGCCATTAGGCACAAATGGAGCTTATTGATGTCACCAAATTTTGGACAATCCTTGGAATATATTGTCATTTAGACTGTGGGCACTAGGTACAAACTACAAAGCAAACATTCATGTTGAAATCCGTGGATATCTGATCTATTTTTTGTTCCTTACCTGTTTCCTCATTGTAAGCAAAATTGGAAGACAGTTGAAATTTGTGTAAGAGTAGTAAGTTTTTTGATGCACTTTAATTTATGCCGACATCTCTTTGTTGGGCCACAAATTCTTGCATAATTCAATGTCACATTGTATCTGTTCTAGAATTATTTTTCTCATTTTTCATCTCAATATGTAGGGATCTCTGCCAATTTATTCAAGGAAGATTGCTGTGAGTGTGGTTGATAACGTACTACTCGTTCATCAAATAGATGCGAAGGTTGTTATACTGTATGACATATTTGCAGATTCTCGGGCTCCCATATCTGCTCCACTTCCTCTACAGTCGAGGGGATTCCCGAGGTCTTATTCTTCTTCCTCTCGATCCAGCGGCAAAGATGGTGAATGTTCAGAAGTCAATAATAAGATTGATCATGAAGGAATCATTTATGGAGATAACTGGACTTTTATTGTCCCTGACCTCATTTGTGATGTTTCTAATAATTTTTTGTGGAAGATCCATTTAGATTTAGAGGCAAGTGCAATCAGTTATCTAGTACCTCATTTCTTATTATCAATCAGTTAACTATTGTAAGAATTGCCCCTTTCTTTTCCTGCAGGCGATTGCTGCCAGTAGCTCAGAAACGCCATCCGTATTAGAATTCTTGCAACGGAGAAAACTGGAGGCCATTAAGGTTTAATGCATTTTATGTTTTGATATTTGTTTTGTTTTCTTTTACGTCCCATTCTCCACCTAATGAAAATTAATTACTCTTATTTGTACCACAGCATACTAGGCACATTCATAAATAAGACTGCAATCAATTTCCCATTAAAAATGTAGATCTCGTCATATGAGTGTTAAAAATTTAAAAATATGTTGGTTCTCCGAAGTAATGATACTGGAACTAAGGTACGTATAAAAATGCAATTACGACAAGCATCTATTGCATCTCATGAAATAATTTTGTTTCCATATGTGATTATAGTATACTCCTCTAATGTGAATCAATAAGATTAAATTATAATTATATATTATTTCTGCTGTTTCAGGCAAAGCAACTGTGCTTGGGCATAGCACGAACTGTTATTTTAGAACGTAGGCCTGTCTCTATGGTTTCCAAGGCCATAGACGTTTTGGTTTCTTCTTACTCACTCTCACTCAAAACAGGCAGTTATTTTAAGGGAATAAAGACCGAGAGCACTTCTTCAGGGGTGGCAAAAACTAGTGTTGCTAGATCGAGCACTGATGTGTCCACCAGTAGAATTGACGGAACATCCATCAGACATGAATCTACTGCTGGAGTTGACAGCGAATATCCCAGTAGAGCTTCAACATTTTCAGCTTCAGAGTCTGAGGAAAATGCCAGCTCGGCACCCTTGAGAACAGACTCTAGAGATCTTCAACTTGGTGGTGGTAAAGTGGATAGAGTAAATCTAACAGGTGCTCATAGTTCTGGGCCAACTGACAATCCTGTTTTTGTCAATATTTCGGAGCAGCAGGACTCTGAACTTACTTCACCAGCAATTTCACCTGATGAGATGTACAAGTTTGTGTTTGCTGCTGTAGAGGAGGAGATGGTGGGTGACCCTTCTTACTTAGTTTCCATCATCGTTGAGTTCCTTTGCAGGTATGTTAACAGTTTCCGGTGGTCCAGCTC
>MKYO02000584.1:4650-29061 GCA_002013955.2 Citrus medica
ACGCGTACGTTCTTGTTGTAATAACACGTCACCCTTTGCTGACACTGGGCCACTCTCTGTGAGGCCCCTTCCCTTTTCTCCTCCAGCAGGTCAAGGCTCAGGCAGATCTGCTTGCCGTTTTGCTGCTCATTGAAGTATTCCGTCTGATGTGTTCCTACTCCAATTTCTGCTGGGACTACCGCCTCATGACCAAAAGCTAAGGCAAACGGGGTTTCCCCTGTAGCGGTTTTGTGAGTTGTCCGGTAAGCCCACAGTACCCCTGGTAGCTCGTCAACCCAAGCTCCCTTCTTCTCTCCCAGTCTAGTCTTAAGGAGTTTCTTTATCACTTTGTTGGCTGCTTCCACTTGTCCGTTTGCTTGGGGGTGTGCGAGGGTGCAGAACTTCAGGTCCACCCCTAGGTTCCAGTAAAATTCTCTGAAGTTGTTGTTGTCAAATTGCCTCCCATTGTCGGTAATGATGGTATAAGGGATTCCGTATCTGCAGATGATATTCTTCCAAATAAAATCCGTTGTCTTTCTCTCCGTGATTTGGCTAAGGACCCCCACTTCNAGTGAAGTAGTCTATTGCTACAATTGCATGGGTTGCCGCTCCTCGGCTTTTTGGTAACGGACCAATCAGGTCGATTCCCCATTGAGCAAAAGGCCATGGGGATGTCATTGTGGTCAGCTTTTCTGGGGGTTGTCTGGGAACCTCTGAAAAGCTCTGGCAGATTCTGCAAGTCTTTGCCATCCTTTTCGCATCCTGATGCATGGTTAGCCAAAAGTATCCTTGCCGGTGTGCCTTGAAGGCTAAAGTTCTTGCTCCCGAATGATTTCTACATATTCCTTCATGAATCTTCCTTAGTACATAGTCTGCCTCCTCATTACCCAAACATCGCAAAAGGGGCAAGGTGAACCCTCGGCGGTAAAACACCCCATCGAGCAGTGCATACCTCGCCGCTCGGCATTTTAACTTTCTTGCCTGCCTTTTATCCTCCGATAAAATACCATTGCGGATGTATGCGAGAATCGGATCCATCCAGGATTCTTCAGTACTTATTCTCATTACCTCTACTTCCTCTCTTATACTCGGCAAGGCCCTCATCTCTAGTGTAACTGACTTAGGTAATTTGGGGTCTTCTATTGCAGCCATTCTTGCCAACATGTCTGCTCGGTAATTTTCATTCCGGGATATCTGCTTCACCTCCACCTTTTTTAAGAGTCTAACCATTTGTTTCGCCTTTTTAAAGTAAAGCCCCAATTTCTCTTCCCTTACTTGGAATTGATCATTGAGCTGATTACATACTAGCTTAGAATCTGCTCGGATTTCTACTCTCTCTGCCCGCAGTGCATGTGCAAGCCGAGCCTAGTAATGAAGGCCTCATATTCAGCTTGGTTGTTCGTAAGCTGGAATTCAAATCTTACTGCATAAGATACCTCGACCCCTTCTGGGCTTCAGATTATAACTCCTGCTCCGGACCCATGCTCACTACGTGACCCATCAACCATTACCAGCCACACCCCCTCTGGATCCTCTCGTTCCACCAGTTGTTCTTGCTGGACCGCTTCCCCTGGTTCAACTCGGTCGACCATAAAATCAGCCAGGGCTTGGGCTTCGATTGCTCCTCAAGACTTATAGGATAGGTCGAATTCGCTCAACTCTACAGACCACTTTACTAACCGCCCCGATGCATATGGTTTTTGGAGCACTTACCGGAGAGGCTGGTCGGTCATCACAGTTATCGAGTGGGCCTGAAAATATGGTCGGAGTTTCCGTGCTGCCGTTACTAAAGCCAGTGCCCATTTCTCCATCAACGGGTACCTAGTTTCGACATCTGCCAAGGCTTTGCTAGTGTAATACACAGGGTGTTGCTTCCCTTCTTCTTCTCATACTAACAATGAGCTGGTGGCCCATTTTGAGAGTGCCAAGTACAAAAACAACTGATCACCTTCTCTCGGAGTTGATAGTAATGGTGCGCGGGCTAGGTATTCCTTTAACTGTCCAAACGCCTCATCGCACTCCGATGTCCACTCCATATTCCTCCCTTTCTTTATGATTTGGAAAAAAAGGTGGCACTTATCAGTGTCTCGCAAAATAAATCGGTTCAACGTAGCCAATTTCCCCGTAAGGCTCTGCACCTCCTTAACTGTTCGTGGGGACCTCATTTCTACCACTGCTCGTATCTTTTCTGGGTTGGCCTCAATCCCTCGGTAGCTCACCAGATAACCCAAAAATTTACCCGAGCTGACCCCAAATGCACACTTCTCCGGGTTCAGCTTCATTTCATACCTCCTCAGCAATTCGAAGGTCTTTTCCAAGTGCCTGACATGATCTCTCGGTTCTTTTGACTTCGTGATCATATCGTCCACATACACTTCCATAGTGTGACCGAGCAATGGTTTGAAGATCTTGTTCACTAACCTTTGATAGGTAGCTCCAGTATTTTTCAGGCCAAAAGACATCACCCTGTAACAAAACAAATCCACGTTAGTTATAAAGGTGGTGCTTTCTTCATCCTGCTCGTCCATGGGTATCTGGTTGTATTTGGAGAAGGCATCCATGAAACTGAACAAAGCATGACCCGCTGTTGAGTCCACCAACTGATCTATTTTTTGTAGGGGAAAGCTGTCTTTCGGGCATGCCTTATTGAGGTCCGTAAAGTCTACACACATTCTCCACTTTTCGTTGGCCTTCTTTACCAGCACTACGTTGGAAATCCACTCCGGGTACTTGACTTCCCTTATAAATTCTGCTCTCAGAAATTTTTCCACTTCGACATTTATGGCTTCGTACCTTTCCTGATTGAAGCACCTCCTTTTCTGCCTCACTGGTCTTGCTCCTCTCCTGATAGCCAACTTGTGGCAGGTTATTCTTCGATCTATTCCTGGCATATCCTCATGAAACCAGGCAAATATGTCTGCATGGGACTGTAGACATTTCACCAGCTCACCTATGGTCGCTTCGCCCAATTCTGACCTGATTCTAACCATTCTGCTCGGGTTACTCTTGCTTATAACAACTTCCTCCAACTTATCGACAGGTTCATGGCGTCCACTTTTTGTATCCCCTCGGTTATCTAAAGAGGTCACCTGCAACGTTTTCTTGGCCGCTGTAGCATAGCAGCTCCTCGCCATCCTCTGGTCAGCTTTTACCATGCCAACAATTCCATTTACTCTGTACTTTAGCGCTAAATAATACGTGGATATTACACATTGGCTTATCCTCATGAACGGTCTTCCCAGTATCATCTGGTAGAGGCTTTTCTCCTCCACTACGACAAAATCCAACATCATCGTTTTTTCAAATGGTGTTGACCCCACGGTAATCAGAAGTTCAATAATCCCCATAGGAGTTAACCGTCCTCCTCCAAATCCCTTCAATGAGGTATTCGTTCGTTCTAGCCTTACGTCTGAAATTCCCATATAATCTAGGGCTGACTTAAATAGAATGTCAACTGAGCTGCCCGTGTCCACCAGTATTCGCCGCAATTCTGTACTAACCACCGAGGCCTTAATCACCAGTGCATCCTCACGAGGATATAAAATACCTTCTTCGTCGTCATCTGTCCATATAATGGGTACTTGCCGCACTCTTACCTTCTTGGATGCTAGCAAATTGAAAAGCATCTCCTTGCTAGTCATGGCGTATCTCCCATAGTTTTTTCAGGCCCTGTTCGAATCCCCGGCCAATGTTGGCCCTCCTGCTATCACACGGATGACTGGCTGTTCACGCGGCCGCACTCTCAACTCCTCCATCCCTTGTGTATTGTGATTCAATGACAGGAGACTCCACGTATTCATCCAAATACCGGTTCCTCTCTAAATCCTCTACCTGAGTCTTTAGGTCTCGACACTGGCTGATAGTGTGACCATAAGTGTCGTGGAATTTACAGAATCTGCTCTTATCTCGTCGGTGAGCAGGTTTTGTTATAAGGGTTGGTGGGTACAGCAGCCCTCGTCCCTCGATCCTTTCATACAGTTCCTCCATGGAGATTTTTAATGGGGTGTATTGTCTATATGCCGCACAATGGTCAACCAATTGAACTGCCCGGCTATCATGGATGTCGCCTCGGGCTGGCATAGGCGGTAGCTGCTCTAGTCGTCCCAACCTGAAATTGGCTACATTTAACGCTCTGGGATTGTTGTGATAAGGGTGGGCAACTGTCTGCCTGAACTCTCGTTGCCGCTCTGGGAACGGGGGGCGGGGTGGTTGAGCTCGGCTATGTTGGAATTGTTGTGACCTCGGAGCTATGGGGTAAGGGCAGGACCGAGCTGATATTCCGCCCATTACTGAAGATTCCCCAGCTCGCTTTCCCGACCCGCTCCCGTTCGGGGCTCTCCGTTCCTTTTGCCTCAGCTCTTCCAGCTGTTCACTTTTTATTCTCGCCGATTTCTCCTCTTCAATTTCTATGTCACGCCTCGCCTGCTCGTACCCCGCCGAGTAATTCTGCACTAGGGGGCTTCTTAAGTTATACCACAGTCGGCCGATTCTTACATCTTCTTTTAATCCCCTCAACACTTACGGCTGATTAAAAGCTCCCAGATCCAACACGACCCGATGATATCGTTTAATAAAATCACGAAGGGATTCATGATCCTCATGTTTCATCCCCATCAGTTCCATCATGTCGTCCTCTGGAGCTACGACTCATCGGAACTGTTCGGCCAACTCCTAGCATATATGCTCGTAACCCTTTATACTTCCTCGGGGTAGCTTGCGGTACCATTCCCGGGCTCGTCCCTCTAGTGTTAATGGGAACACCTTGCACCTCTGTGCTGGTGTCAGTCCCTACACGCCCGTCATATCATTGAAACGCTCAATGTGTACCAGCGGGTCATTTCGCCCGGAGTATTTGAGGTCGGGGAAACGAAAATTCATTGGGATGATTGTACCCATTATCTCGGTTGATAACGGAGATTTTTCATCTAACATTATCCTCCAGCTCGGGGGCTTCCTCTTGCCCTGTATCTCCTCCATCACCTGCGCTAATCTGCGCACCTCTCCTTCCAACTCTACAGCACGATCAGGATCACGTGCAGCTATCTGCTCTCGCTCCTGCTCGGCATTTTACAACCGTTCTCTAAGCTCTCCTTCATCAACATTGCCCCATCTGCTCTCAACTTCCAGTATCCTTTCGGGGCGAGGTTGGTCCATCCCTTCATCCACGCGTTCTCCTGGAATCCAACCAGTACTCATGTGGGAATGCACCCAATTAAGTTGGTCTGCCGGCGGAGGGATTTCCTCGACTCTACGCCTCCGAAAGCTAGGTTCTGCTCCTATTTCACCTCTCCCCACGGGGGTTTCATAATCTTTTCTCTTCTCGTCCCTCAGCTCATACAGTATGGTCGTGAGAGTCTCTATTTGTTTCTCTATCCGCTCCAATCGTTCTTGCGTTACCCTCTCTCGGGCTTCATTGGCAATTTCTCAGAGGGTGATTGTTTCCACAGTTTCATTGTCCTCCCCCACAACATTCTTCCTTGACACATCCATCTCCAACCGCTCGCTGCTGCTCCGGTAACTACGAATTTAGTGGTAGCTTTTTATTCACTCTCCACAGACGACGTCAAAATGTTGATGCTGAAATCTGCTCGTCCTCTGCCCGACCAGATCTTTACACCAACGTTTATATTATCAACAGTATTATCAGCAATAAGGGTGCCAATTTCTCCTTACTTCAATGACCACTTTAGTTGCTGAAGTTAGACCTCTCATTTTTCTCACTAATCCTGCGTCCACAAAAATGGATCAGAGACGCCGGTAGTTTTGCCGGCGTAAACCCTCGGATGCCTAAGTTAGCACAAGGTGTTTACGGGAAAATAATGCAATCTAGGTTCAAATGACTACTTAGAATTGGCTCACTGTTTACACTGAACACGGTTTGGATACAATTTGGTAGAGTTTTTCCCTCTCTCTCTTTTCTTCTCCCGTCTTGTTATTGATTGCTTCCTCTTTTATAGTCGCTATCCCACGTTTCCGTTTACCCTTCATCCCCTTTTTTCGGGTAGTGGTAGCCCTTCGTGGGACTCTAACTACTACATTGTGGGTAATCGTGGGATCTCGCGTCTCCCTCGACGGTTCTGGGAAATGCGCAACTATCGCGATTTTGTGAAATCGTGTTTTCATTCTTTGGGGGATGGGTGTCGGCTCAATATACTTCTGGTCGGTGTACTTCTGTGGCTGGTATTCATCTCTGGTCGGCTTGTATTTGTTGGAGGTTCATTTCCAGTAGTCTGCTCGTACCGTTCGGCTGAGGTCGTCCACTCCGGGGTGGGGACTATGGCATGACCGAGCTGGTGCTCTAATTCACCTAACATAGTGTTTTTGAGATAGTAGCAAACCATTTTTGTTATGGACCACTTCAACACCGAGGAAGTAAGTTAACAAGCCAAGATCCTTAATGGAGAATCAATAAGCAAGATCGGTCACAAAACGATCTATCACAGCAGCGTCATTACCCGTAATGATTATGTCATCAACATAATCAAGGAGATACAAAATATGGCCATCAACATTGAAAACAATGAGAGAAGCGTCAGCATACAAATTCTTAAAACCAGATGATAAAAGAAAATTTTTAAGTTCTTGATACCATGTCCGAGGAGCTTGTTTCAGGCCATAGATAGCTTTTCTAAGTTTGCATACATGGGTTGGGTTGTCTTTATCTATAAAACCTGGTGACTGAGACATGTATATACATTTTTCGATAGATTACCTTGAAGAAAGGCATTGTTTATGTCTAGTTGCCGTAAGGACCAACCATAACTTACAGCGATAGCAAGTAAAGTTCGAATGGTGGTTGGTTTAACCATAGGGCTGAATGTATCCGTGTAATCTATTCCCGGTCCTTGATGATAGCCCTTTGCAACCAAACGAGCCTTGAACCTGTCAATAAAACCATCAAACTTCCATTTAGTTTGAAAAATCCATTTACATCCAACTAAATTTTGACTTGTATCAAGTGGTACCAACTCTTATGTTCCATTCTTAACTAATGCATCACAGTCCTCAAACATGGCACGACACCATTTATGATCTTTGAGGGCTTGAGTTATAGTGGTTGGTTCAAGGTCAAGGGATTTGGTTAATTGGGTATGAAGGTTCATTTTTTTAAAGGTTTGTGGATGTTGTTCTTAGATCGGGTGGTCATTTAGTGGGTTTGGTGTGTGGTGGACTGGTGGGTAGTGTTTGGAGGGATAAGCTCAGATAAATGAGGTGAAGGTGGAGGTTCAGGGGAGGAAGTTGATGATGAAACTTCGTTGGCAATTATGGAGGAGCATGCACTACATATGATAAATTGAGTAGTTCTTGCTAGGGTGAGACAAAGACACAAATTGGAGGGGGAATCCAAGTGGTGATAGATGTGGATTGGGGACGAGGTAATTGTTGGGATATATTGGTGAAAGGAAATAAAGTTTCAAAAATTTAACATTGTGAGAAACATAGATTTTAGAGGTAGAGGGATCAAGACAATAGTAAGCATTATGAGTTAGAGAGTATCCTAGAAAGACACATGGTTTCGAACTAGACTCTAGTTTGTGAGATGTATATGGTCTAAGTCATGGGTAACAAAGACAACCAAATATTTTAAGTTTGGAGTAGTTAGGGGTGGTCTCAAAAATGTTTTCATATGGAGAGGAAAGATGAAGGGTAGGGGTTGGCATACGATTAATTAAGTCGACTGTTGTGGCAAATGTACATTACCAACAAGTTAAAGGAATAGATGCATGAGATAGTAATGCTAAGCCTGTTTCAATAATGTAAAGATGTCTTCTTTCATAAAAGCCATTATGTTCAGGTGTATGGGGTGGGTTAGTGAGATGAGAAATTCCATTGGATGAAAGAAAAGTGGTAAGGGCTTTGTATTCTCCACCATTATCAGAATATATTGTTTTTATTTTTAAAAAAAAAACTTTTCAATAATGGTTTTAAATCTTATAAAAATTTGTGAGACTTCAGATTTTTGTTTAATGGGGTAATTATTGTAAAAAAATAATTATGATATGTGGGGTTTTTAAGTATGCTAGATATGTGCCTACACGGGCTGAATTATCTCTATTTATGCTAAATTTGTGGCGCATTTTGGAAGCTCATAATAGATCTTGTATGAGAGTCTTAAAGTGGTGCCATCACTTGTAGTTGCACGAATTTAAGGGTATGTTCCAATCTTTTATTGTTGTGCAATCTGTTGGTGGAAACTATGAGCAGCCAAATGGTGTTTTATCTATTGAGAAAATAGGAGGTGCCTTCATAAGAATGGAATAACTAAAATGTGGATACAGTTGTGGGTATGGCGAATGGTAGGATGGCTTATGCAATCGTAATTCACAATAGTGATGGATTTGGTATGGTTAGGGGGTTGATTAGGGTGTTTTTCAGATGATGTCGATATTGCAGAGGCTGAACTTCTTCGCTTTGGCATACGACTCGTTAGGGAGATTAGATTGTCTCCATTGGTGATTGAGTCAGATTTATTGTGGGTTACTGAATTTGTTTCAGGCATATATCATACATGTAGAAAGTTATGTTTGATTATTTTAGAGGTACAAACACTAATTTCAACATAGCAGAACTTCAAAGTTTGGCATATCCTAAAATGTTGTAATCATACTGCTGATATATTAGCTAACTTTGTTCTTAAATGTTCTATATATTTAGTTTGGTTGGAAGATTATCTAATTTTTTTTTTATATATTGTTATCTTCAATTTAGTCTTTAAAATATATTCTCGCTTTCATTAAAAAAATAACAAAAAAAATCATATTGTGATTCATATAACCTTTCTAAAATTTGTCCTCAAAATTTAGGGTGGATTGTTTTTTTTTTTTTTTTTGGGATCATGTACATGATGGTTTTCATTTTAGATTTTATGAAGAGAGTGGGTGCCTCAATTTGAAGAAAAATATTAGAGTTTTTTAATTTCTTTTACTTTACTATTTCTTTTACGAAATAGGAAAAAAGAAAATGTGGCACTATAAACGTCTCGACAAGAAAACATAATCAAAATCACACTTGCTTAATGAGTATGCGGCCATCAATGAACCTAATGATGGATGCGAGGAGGAAAAACCCACCGGTTTTTTTTTTCTTTTTCTTTTTCTTGTAAGCCACTCGGACAATTTAAAATAGTGGAGACTAATGAGATTATCCACTTTTTGATAGGAAATTTTCATCTCCAATTCTTTATTTAATGGCCGCTTACATTTCCTTCCTCAACAGACTATTCTCACTCTCTTTTTTATTATAATTACTAGTAAATTTATATGATCTCTCATTTGTTTTATAGATTATTATTTTTAATATTAAATAACTATTTTTAAGTTCCTATAAGTTATATCATACATGTAACTTAAGAGCTGCCTATTTTCATTTTAATTTTTTTTTTGGGTGAAATTGTGCCCAACAACCTAATAAACATTTCTATTGGCGTAGGTTCATTCAGCTTCAGGCATGTCCCTCAAAAATTGAAACGGTCAAATTTCTAATTAAAAATTCTCAACAAAGTAATATATTAACGGTTGTCAATCACAAAAAATTATATATTAACGTTTGTGCAGGACCCGGTAAATCAGTTGTCAATCACAAAAAATAATATATTAACGGTTGTGGAGGACCCGGTAAATATGATTAACTTTGCGAAAGCTAAGCTGATTGTGATCGTTCATTATCATAAACTTATTATCAGGGATTTGAGAATGAACGTACAATTTGAGAAAGCTCATTGGTCTTTTAAATCAATTGCGGGACCAAACAATGAATTGAAAACCCTTATCAGTGATCTTTGCGCGTATGAAATTTGAGGTCGATGTATTAATTACAGCTCATCTTGATACGATGATTCTTATATTAATCTGCATTGACTAAGTAAACAATTATACACAGACGATATTACCCAGCATTTCCCCTTCCCTAGTAGCTAACGAACTTCGAAGTTTATCAAACCCAATACAATCAATATCAGCGACTTCTTATAAGTCCAAATTACCAGATAGCGTCAGCAAGTAGACCGCAGATATTAGGTCCTATTTTCCATGTATCATCCAAATGTGAACTGCACGTCCAAGAAAGAACCAAGAGCAAGCAAAACATACAAGTTATGTGATAATGAAAATGTTTAGGCGTAGAAACCCGCAATTTATAAAGGGTGGGTTCTTCTTTCTGCATCAAACTATTCATACCTGCTCTTGGGGCGGCCGAATGGATTTTTTTTTTTTTCAATTAGCTACCGGAGTTAAACTCCTGGAGAGATAATAGTTAAAATTTGTATCTGAGCTTTGCCTATCCGTATGCAATATAGCTTGATTTGTAGGCTTATGTCTCTCTTCATTTTTGTTCAGACAAATATTTTCTCAATTTTAATTTAAGAGGGACAGTTAGGTGATAAGAATCAGATAATAATAGAATCCAAACAATAAACTAAATGATTGATTGTCTCCCTCTTAATTATTTATTTGATAAAAAATATTTATATTGCCAATCAGACAAGAAAAAGATTTATTGACTCAATGTTTGCTAATCATTATTCCCAAAATTATGTTAATTACATCATTTTTTTTTTATGTTTCAAATGCTTGTATAAATTGAGTCTTTGTACTCATGGATGAATAAAACAAGAAAAAGATTTATTGACTCAATGTTTGCTAATCATTATTCCCAAAATTATGTTAATTGCATCATTTTTTTTTAATGTTTCAAATGCTTGTATAAATTGAGTCTTTGTACTCATGGATGAATAAGAGTGAAATTTATATTTGTTTTTCCAAAACTATGTTTCAAGGGACATGTAAAGGACGAATATAATTTTTTAGCTTCCTATCTTTTCAGAATTTGATCTTGGTTGCCTGAATATTCCTGAAGAATATTGTTAAAGTTTGCACTGAAAAAAAGATGTCAATGGTTGAAATTCAAGGATTTTTTTTTAAATTTTTTCCGCCGGGGGGGAACTAAAATAGAATTTCAGTGTTTCTTACCAACATTGCTTTCCCAGCCAAATGTACATTTTCTTAAGGGTAATGAATTTTATTTTATTATAGCATTCAGTTCAGGTTAGGAGTAAGAAACTAAGAAATTTCCTCTGAAAATTGCATGGCGGGAGCCGATGCATACGAGCATGACGCATCAGAGTAGAAGAAAATGAATTGCAGTCAATGCCCATCAGGTTCCGCTCTTAAAATTTTATCATCTACTGGAAATTGTCAACCGTTTGAAAAAGGTCAAAAAAATAAATAAACAAATAAATAATTTCCGAATTCGTATCTCAAGCAATTTCCATCTGAATTCGTATCTCAAGCAATTTCCATCTCCAGTTTCTATATATAGGTGAAGCCAAGATAGCAAGTATATAATGCAGGTTCTTGAAAGCTTCGAGAGCATACAGTTAGCCACGCATAATGTGGATTCTCTTCAAGGTTTTTCTTCTTTTTATATGGCTTCTCTGTTCATCCAACAATGGCGCCTATGCGAACGACAACGACTTCACCCACAGTCACATTGTTTCAGTCAGTGATCTATTACCACCAACTGTTTGCAACCGCACACGCACAGCTTTGCCCCAAGGTTCTTATATAAAACACACACACACGGTTTTGATTTTCTCCTGTAATTGTTTTTATAATCATAAATATTAGCACGAACTAAATGCTATGTCTCCGCATGCATGTTAAGGTCCCGGCAAGGCATCTCTAGAAGTAGTAAGCAAGTACGGCCCATGTTCTAGGCTGAATAAAGGGATAAGTACACACACTCCCCCTCTGCGTAAAGGCCGACAACGATTCCATTCAAAGAATTCCAGGCGTTTGCAGAAAGCCATTCCTGATAATTACTTACAGAAGTCATTTCAATTCCCTGCCAAGATTAATAATACAGCGGTAGATGAGTACTATATTGTAGTCGCCATTGGGGAGCCGAAACAGTATGTTTCTCTCCTTTTGGATACTGGTAGCGACCTCACTTGGACTCAGTGCAAGCCCTGCATTCATTGCAGTCAACAAAGGGACCCGCTTTTTGATCCATCCAAGTCCAAAACGTTTTCCAAAATCCCTTGTAACTCCGCATCGTGCAGGATACTCCGTGAATTACTTCCTCCAAATGGTCAAGGTTTACTAATTTGTTCCTTTTTCATCATCAAAATTAAGTTGTGATTTACACGTTTATTACTTTTTCTCATATTTAAGAAGCTATCATCAATAGTTATTGAATAACAATACATAAGCAATTAAATCTAAACATCTATAAAGTGTTATAAGTTTACACCTGGTAGAAGATTATTAAAAAAAAAGAACAAATAAGATTAGCTATAGATCCAAATTCCATATATATAGTAGCAATAATAGGACGTTTTCTTTTTTTCTTTTTAATAAATGCAGACAATTGCAGTTCCGAGGAATGCCCTTACAACATTGCATACGCTGACAACTCAAGCGATGGCGGGTTTTGGGTGACTGATAGGATAACCATACAAGAAGCCAACAGAGATGGGTACTTTTCATGGTACCCTTTTCTGTTGGGATGCACCAATAATAACACCGGCGACCAAAACGGAGCTTCAGGAATTATGGGTCTCGACAGAAGTCCGATATCCATAATTTCACAAACTAACACAAGCTACTTCTCTTATTGTCTACCTTCACCATATGGCTCCACAGGATATATAACCTTTGGCAGACCTGATGCTGTGAATAGTAAGTTCATAAAATACACTCCAATAATCACTACTCCTGAACAGTCTGAATTTTACGATATTACCATCACCGGAATAAGTGTTGGTGGGGAAAAACTTCCGTTTAATTCTACATATATTACTAAGTTGAGTGCCATAATCGACTCGGGCAACGAAATCACGCGTCTTCCTTCAGCCATATATGCAGCACTGAAGTCAGCATTTCGTAAAAGGATGATGAAATATAAGAAGACAAAAGCAGATGATGAAGATGATTTTGATACATGTTATGATTTGAGTGCTTATGAAACTGTTGTTGTACCAAAAATTACTTTCCACTTCTTAGGTGGCGTCGACCTTGAACTGGACGTGAGGGGGACATTGGTTGTCTTTTCTGTGAGCCAAGTGTGTTTAGCCTTCGCTATATTTCCTTCGGACCCTAATTCTATTAGTCTTGGGAATGTTCAGCAGCGAGGGTACGAAGTGCACTACGATGTTGCCGGGAGAAGGCTTGGTTTTGGTCCCGGAAATTGCAGTTAAATAAAAACAATATATGTGTATGTTTTAAAGTGTGATATACTAGATAAAATTGAGTGAGATGATGTGAATGAGCCAAGTGTGTTTAGGCTCATGATTTGTACTCTTTAATAAGAATGCGTGCTTAATTTCAGTTTGAATTTTGGGGTTTGGACTATAGTGTTAATTTGCCTTTTGCGTTTTATTATCTTATCGTTCTTGAGTGCAAGTTCTTGGTCTTGGGGATTCCATTTGTAAGTTTCAACAATGGAAACCCAACAACTAATATATATTCTTTTTTAATGAACCTGGACTTAATTAGCCAATTAATGTATAAACATACAACAAATAATAATAATAATAATATTAATAATAATAATAATAATAATAATAATATGAAAATAAATAAAAAGTTTAAACCTTTATTTATAAGAAACAGTAAAATTTTCAATACGAATTCAATTTTCAATTAGTATTTTGTGTTCCTTTAGAAATTAACATTGAAAATTTTGTTAGGAATGTCAAGGGCATTTACTTCACATAGAGAAGGTGAACATAGAGCACTACAGCAGCAAAAGTGGTTTGGGTAATGTCGTTGCTCCTAGAACTAAAGCTGCAACTCATCAAAAACAGGGATTTAGTGTGATGTCAACCCGAGTGCCGTTGCCTTGGTAGAAAATCAAGTGTTTGATTAAATGAATCAGGTGCTCGATCAAATGTCTCAACTGAAATCTCGGCAACACTGATTGAAATAGTGGCTCGGTAAGAATAAAGGATGTGATCTCGGATGATGACATCATGTGGCTAGCCAATAAAACAAGTATCAGCAGTCCCTTGTAAAGGACAGAGAATTATAGACATTTGATCAAATTAGTTTAGATATAGGTTCACAGCTGGAATTTTACAATACTTATCGAAGAAGAAACAATACTTGTATAATAAACTTGAGAGGCGAATGAAATCAGTGGGCTGTATTTTTACAACTTATACGTGCGTAATTTTGAGCTCAGCTTTGCGCACACTATAGATCTCTCAGGCATGTTCTAAAGTTATGCCCAATAAAGATAATGCTCTCCTTTCCTTTTCAGCTTTCAAGTTTCAGCATATTGGATTGAATGGTGTCAAATTTACTGTTTTTTAAGAATAAGCAAGACTGATATTGGTCCCATAATAGTGGTTACAAAGTTGTAGTCTTGTAGACCCCCTAACTATTCAATCATGGAGCAAAATATATTTTTCTCGTTAGTGATGTATGCTTTACTTATGAAAGTGGATAACAGAAGACTAGGTCCAGATTTTTTCAGCCACAATGTCATATTCTAATTAAAAAGCGACTAACTAGCACATGTTGTCAACCAACTATTTTTATGGTGTGATATTTGTTATGAACTAATATTAATGTAAGATATATTGTTAAATTTTATTTTTATAAAAAAAATTATTTTAATATAATTAAATTTAATTTAAAAATTAAAATATTTCAGTTATTTGAGAATCGAGGGCATTTGGGATCTTTTATTATTATTAGGAGATCCTCATCCCGTCCCTCTAGCAATTTCAACATAAATAAAAATATATACAAAATATTAGGAATACATATGGGAATATTGATCACCTTTCCTCCCTCCATTTTCATTCCTAACAAGAATGTGTCCAGTAACTCATCAATCATGGAGCAAAATATTTTTTTTTTGTCATTTTTGGTGTATTCTTTTCTTTTGAATGTGGAAGAGTCTTTATCGGTCCAAATTACATTAGCCACAACGAGAGACACATATGCGATTGAAACTTTAGAGCATCACTTTAATTTCCAGATTCTTGAGGTCTAGCAAGAATGTTCAACACATGGTTCCTAGAATGAAAAGGCCCAATTACTATTCATTTTTCATTTAGAGGGGAGCTTTTAACGTTTTGAATTTTATAAGTTAAATACTCTCAATTTAATTTATAAAAGATAAGTCCACAATTGTACCTACAAACATATAGTAATATTGTACCTACAAACTCTTGTATAACCTGATATAGCATTATTTCAATTCATTTGAGTGGAAATATAAAAGATAAAAATAAATCATACAGGTCATGTATTGTTTTTTATTTAACTAACCTATTACACTATGTTAGTTTATATAAAAATAATTTGTATATAAGAATTTATTGGTGTATCATTATCTATCCATAAAATTTCACACTAAAAAAATATTTTTCTTAAGTTTTTATTTAAAATATATACAAATGCCAAAGTCTTAAATTATTTTCTTATTATACTGTTATATAAGTGAAGCCAAGATAGCAAATAGTTGGTCTATGTTCTTGGAGACTTGGAAGCTTCGTGAACATACATTTAGCCGCACAAATTAACAGTCCTCCGAGCGCATAATGAGGATTCTCCTCAAGGCTTTTGTTCTTTTTATATGGCTTCTCTGTTCATCCAACAATAGCTGCCAATGACAACGACCTCTCCCACAGTTACACTGTTTCAGTCACTTCTCTATTACACCAACTGTTTGCAACCGCTCCCACCAGCTTTGGCCCAAGGTTCATGTAATGTATTTTATTATATTACATTACATTATATTTATATGTATATACACACACATATACATACACACATGGTTTTGATTTTCTCTCATTGTTACTGTTTTTATAATCATTATAATTAGCACTCATTAAACTACTAATCTTATTAATTGTTTGATTGTAAATATTAGTTATAGTCTCATATAACATGAATTATAATTTGAACAATAATCTCATTTAATTAAAAAAAAAGTTTTGGCCATAGGATCCAGTTCACGGCTGGAATTTGACGTAGGGTGGAAATGATACTAAATTTCGTTCTAGTGCACATTCTTGAAAACTCAAGAATAATACTCTCACAAATGAGAAATATCTCAATTGAGAAATATTGAATATTATTGATAATAAACTTATGTAAAAAACAAGTATAATAAGTATATTTATACTAGTTAAGATTATCTTATTCTTAATAAAATTGTGATTCCTTATAAGTAAAGGAATATAACTTAAATAAGAAAAATATAAAATAAATTTTAATCAAACTAGAAAAAAAGAAATTAAATTTATACTACTACGTTTGTCCTACATCAAAATTTTACAATACTTAACGAAGAAGAAACAATACTTAATTAATTATATATGAACTTATGAAATGAATGAAATCAATAGGCTGATTTTTACAATTTATACGTGGGTGATTCTGAGCTCAGCTTTGCACACACGATAGATGATATTCTAAAGTTATGCCCAATGAAGATAATGCTCTCCTTTCCTTTTCAGCTTATTGGATCGAATGGTATCGACTTGACTATGTTTTTCAGAATAAGCAAGACTGACCTTCGCCAAATATGAGTGGTTACAAAATCGCATATCCACTAACTTTTCAATCATGGGGCAAAGAGATTTATTCTCGTTTTTGATGTATACTTTACTTTGAGAGTGGAAGACAAAAGTCTCTTAGTAGGTCCAAATTATTTCAGCCACAATGTGAAAATAAACTCCGGATTGAAACTTGACATGACATTTTCACTTCTTCAAGGTCTAGCAAGAATGCGCAACACATGGTTCATAGCATGAAAAGCCCGATCAGTATTTTGGCATTTAGATTGGGCTACAATTTTCATATAGCATGGAGCTTTTAATACGCCTCTAAAATCCATATAACACTCTTTCGGTTTTGGATTTTATTTTCTAAATACCTTTATTTTAATTTATAAAAAACAAACGCACATAATAAATGAAAACCGAACATACATATTAATATTAAGAGTAATATTATAGTTACAAATTTTTATACAAATTATTTTTATATAAACTGATGTGATATTAAATCATTGGTCGAGGGAGAATATAAAATAAGAAAGATATATCACATGAGCCATGTAGTGTTTTCATTCATCCAACTATATTATGCCATGTTAGTTTATACAGAAATAATTTTTACAAAAGTTTGTAGGTGTATCGTCATCAATCTATAAAATTTAAACCCTAAAAAAAATCTTTCTTAAGTTTTTATCCATTCTTACTATTAGTTTCTATCTTTGTAACTCTAAACCCTTACAATTTTATTAAAAAATTCAATGAAAAATTAAAATTTAAAGTTAAATTATGAAATGGGATGGGTTTAAAGGTTTATTAAAAGAATAGTGTTTAATGGAATAAGCCGAACTTATGCAAATTCAATTTTATTCATAATTCAGTAAAAAAAAAAGGATCATAGTGTCTATGTCAAATTCTCTTGCTGATCAAATTGAGAAGTATCCAAAGTATGCATACAAATAATACAAATGATAAGAAGTTAAAGGACAATCCAAATAGCCAAGCTTCTGTGCTCTGGTTTCCTGCCTCAACATCTATTGTTTCAAAAGTTGGACTATTGGCACCCCTTCATAATTCTTTTAAAACCCCTCTTCTATTATAATTACATTTTAGGACAAATACTCTAATATATTTTACATTTATTTTATCTCACTTCAAATTTTTGTATTTTCTCTCTTAAAAAAAAAAACTCTTGTATTTTCTCCGCCATCACACTCACACATGTAATTTTTTTTTTCTCAAATTCTCTATAAATTTTCTTCAATTAATAGACAATCTATTAATTGAAGAAATTATAAGACAATCTATTAAATTACAAAAGGGAGGCCATCTATTTTTAGTAATCATAGGCCGCTAATGCTTTGCCAAGTATACATTGATAATATCACAAAGGCACATAAGTTGGGTGGGAGAGCCAAATAATATCTCATAGGCTATGGCTATGTTGGAGTTTACCTACGGTGGAGCACGAATCTCAGTCACACACACAAAGTGATAAATAGTAAAAAAACTTATTATTATTATTATTATTATTTTGACCACGAGGTATCCTGGAGAGGGCCCCAACTATGAGAGGCACCTTTAAGTTCGTACTACAATCCAGACTAGAAATCCTCGCTCGAACCGAGAGGCACAAATTCTCCCAACAAATACGACTTCCCTACGACTCGAACTAGGGAGCAAACCCAGTCAAGCCACTTAAGGGGACTCCATTGCCAGTGGAGCCAACACTTTGTTGGTTTTTTTTTATTATTTATAACTTTGCGTGTGTAGCTAAAATTCGTGCTCCACCGTAAGTGAACTTCAACATAACTGAACCTTATCTCGTAATAAATTCAAGGTTATTTTGGACACATTAATACAAAAAGCGCACACAAAAATTAAGATTAATTACGTACGTAGTACTACTTTATTACTCCATTTATCAAAAGAATTCATATCTCTGACAATTTCCATGTCCAGTTTCTATATATAAGTGAAGCCAAGCTATTTAGTCCGCTCATGTTCTTGTAAGCTTCGAGGACATACATTTACCACGCATAATGTGGATTCTCTTCAAGGCTTTTCTTCTTTTTATATGTCTTCTCTGTTCATCCAACGATGGCGCCTATGCCAACGACAACGACCTCTCCCACAGTCACATTGTTTCAGTCAGTTCTCTATTACCACCAACTGTTTGCAACCGCACACGCACAGCTTTGCCCCAAGGTTCTAATATAATACACACACACACACGCAAGGTTTTGATTTTCCCCTGTTATTGTTTTTATGATCATAAATATTAGCACTAACTAAAAGCTATGTCTACGCATACATATTAAGGTCCCGACAAGGCATCTCTAGAAGTAGTAAGCAAGTACGGCCCCTGTTCAAGGTTGAATCAAGGGATAAGTACACACCCTCCCTCCCTCGAAGAAATTCTGCGTCAAGACCAGCAACGACTCCATTTAAAGAATTCCAGGCGTTTGCGAAAAACCTTTCCTGAATTTTTAAAGAGAACGGAGGCCTTTACATTCCCTGCCAAGATTAACGATACTGTGGCGGATGAGTACTATATTGTAGTGGCCATTGGGGAGCCGAAACAGTATGTTTCTCTCCTTCTGGATACTGGTAGCGACGTCACTTGGACTCAATGCAAGCCCTGCATTCATTGCTTTCAACAAAGGGACCCATTTTTTTATGCGTCCAAGTCCAAAACCTTCTTCAAAATCCCCTGCAACTCCACATCGTGCAGGACACTCCGTGAATCATTTCCTTTCGGTCAAGATTTACTAATTCTTTACTTTTTCGTCACCAAAATTAAGATATTGGATAAGAATACATAGACAATTAAATCGAAGCTACAGTGCTATAAACTTAAGCTTGATAGAAGATTATTAAAAAATAATCACAAATAAGATCAGCTGTAAATCCAAATTTTATATCTCTAGTGGAAATAATTCGGAGTTTTTTTTTTTTTTTGCTTCAAATATAAGCAGGTAATTGCAATTCCAAGGAATGCCCTTTCAACATTCAATACGCTGACGGCTCAGGCAGCGGCGGCTTTTGGGCGACTGATAGGATAACTATACAAGAAGCCAACAGCAATGGGTACTTTACGCGGCACCCTTTTCTGCTGGGATGCATTAACAACAGCAGTGGCGACAAAAGCGGAGCGTCCGGAATTATGGGTCTCGACCGAAGTCCGGTATCCATAATTACAAGAACTAACACAAGCTACTTCTCTTACTGTCTACCTTCACCATACGGCTCCACAGGATACATAACCTTTGGTAAAACTGATACTGTGAACAGTAAGTTCATAAAATACACTCCAATAGTCACTACCAGCGAACAGTCTGAATTTTACGATATTATCCTCACTGGAATAAGTGTTGGTGGGAAAAAACTTCCTTTTAATACTTCATATTTCACTAAGTTCGGTGCAATAATCGACTCGGGCAACATCATCACGCGGCTTCCTCCACCCATATACGCAGCTTTGAGATCAGCATTTCATAAAAGGATGAAGAAATATAAGAAGGCAAAAGGAATTGAAGATCTTCTTGATACATGTTATGATTTGAGTGGTTATGAAACAGTTGTTGTACCAAAGATTGCAATCCACTTCTTAGGTGGTGTCGACCTTGAACTCGACGTGAGGGGGACACTAGTCGTCCAGTCTGTGAGCCAAGTGTGTCTAGGCTTCGCTACATATCCTCCGGATCCCAATTCTATTACTCTTGGGAATGTTCAGCAGCGAGGGCACGAAGTGCACTACGATGTTGCTGGAAGGAGGCTTGGTTTTGGTCCTGGAAATTGCAGTTAGTTAATAGTAAAGTTGTGCTTAAGTTCAAGTATTGTATGGTCCATGTTCTACTCAATCTAAATATTCAATAAAGCTGTTTGTACGTACTTGCAGTTATTAGTAAATATTAAATAAAGCTATTTGTACTTGCAGTTTTTAATCAGCTGTGCTTTGTAGTACGAAAGCTATGAGTTATATGTAGGAGCAATAGAATGGGCATAAGCTATTTTAATTAGAAGAACACACGGCATTTGTTTTTTCCTTTTTTTGTCACGGACAATATAAAATTTTTTATTT
The DNA here is from genome assembly GCA_002013955.2 of Citrus medica. Taxonomy (NCBI): domain Eukaryota; kingdom Viridiplantae; phylum Streptophyta; class Magnoliopsida; order Sapindales; family Rutaceae; genus Citrus; species Citrus medica. The sequence continues at coordinate 25,224 of MKYO02000584.1, forward strand.
CAAAGCTCAGGTTGAGGATTGAGCATCGATTGTAACACTAAAAAATTTCAGTGATGAATGATTGTAATGGAAAGCAGTTGGATATGTTATAAAATACGGTCTCATAGTAAATAGTATTTAAGTTGTGCATAAACTAAATGGCGTCACGGCGTCACGTAACAATGTAGCTTATTATAAGGTGATCACTATCGCCCATTAAATAATTATTATGATATGTAATGGAATGTTTATGGAATTGGAAAGCTCACAATAACTTTATAAGAAAGAGTTAAAATTTTCAATATGAATTCAGTCTTTAATTATCAAGTGCATTTACTCCACGTAGAGAAGCTGAGTACAGAGCAAAACTGCAGCAGCAGAAGTGGTTTAGCTTACCTCTTTGCTCCCTGAACTAACGCTGCAACTTCTGACTAAACCAAGTATCCAATGTGATGACAACCCAAGTGTATTGCCTTGGCCGAAAATCGAGTTTTTCATAAAATGAATCAGGTGCGATGAAATGTCTGAAACTCTCAATGAAACCTCAGCAACACTGATTGAAATAGTGACTCAGGAAGAATGAAGGATATGATCTCGGGGGATGACATTATGTGACTAGCTAATAAAAAAAAAAAGCATAAGCAGTCACTTGTAAAGGACACAGAATTATAGACATTTAATCAAATTTGTTTTAGCCATAGGATCAAGTTCACAGCTGGTATTTTACAATACTTGACGAAGAAGAAACAATACATTTAATTAAACTTATGAAATGAATGAAATCAATAGGCTGCACTTTTGCAATTTATACATGCGTAATTCTGACCTCACATTTGCACACGCGATAGATCCCTCGGGCATATTCTAAAGTTATGCCCAGTAAAGATAATGCTCTCCTTTCCTTTTCAGCTTGCAAGTTTCAACTCCTTTTAAAAAAAAAAAAAAGCTTTCAAGTTTCAGCTTATTGAGTTGAATGGTGTCGACTTGACGTTATGTTTATCAGAATAAGCAAGACTGACCTTAGCCAAATATTAGTGGTTACAATTGTACACCCGCTAACTATTCAATCACGAAGCAAGAGATTTTTTCTCGTTTTTGGCGTATGCTTTTTTTTTTTTTTGAATATTGTTTTACATGACTGATACTGATATTACATCAGATATTACAATTAATATTTACAAACAGACTCTACAGTTAGGACTTTCATCGTGGCATGTACTCCTCTGAAGTGCTGCCCATATCAGATATTACAATTAATATTTACAAACAGACTCTACAGTTGGGACCTTTATCGTGGTATGTACTCCTCTAAAGTGCTGTCCAAATTCTTTAAACCCTCTCAAATATTCGAAGACAATTAATATTTACAAACAGACTCTACAGTTGGGACCTTCATCGTGTCATGTACTCCTCTGAAGTGCTGTCCAAATTCTTTAAACCCTCTCAAATATTCGAAGGCAATTAATATTTACAAACAAACTCTACAGTTGGGACATTCATCATGGCATGTACTCCTCTGAAGTGCTGCCCAAATTCTTTAAACCCTCTCTAATATTCGAAGGCTGTCAACTCCACTCACATTTCGTGAGGGATAGACTGACTCCTCTGAAGTGCTGCCCAAATTCTTTAAACCCTCTCAAATATTCGAAGACAATTAATATTTACAAACAAACTCTACAGTTGGGACATTCATCGTGGCATGTACTCCTCTGAAGTGCTGCCCAAATTCTTTAAACCCTCTCAAATATTCGAAGGCTGTCAACTCCACTAACATTTCGTGAGGGATAGACTGGCTCCACTCAATTATTTGATAATTGAAGGAATATTGTAAATAACCCCTATAAATACTTTTATGGAGGCTCGAACCCTTACACTCAACTCTTACACTAAACATTGTAAGTGCAAGGGCTCTCCCACTGGATTAAAGGCCCATTGGTATGCTTTACTCTTGAAAGTGGAAGACAAAAGTCTCTTACTTTAGTAGGTCCAAATTATTTCAGCCACTATGCGAAAAACACTACTTAACATGACATTTCCGCTTCTTCGAGGTCCAGCAAGAATGTGCAACACATGGTTCGTAGTATGAAAAGTCCGATCGCTATTTTGGTAATTGGATTGTGCTACAATTTTCATACATAGTGGGGCTCTTAATACGCCTCTAAAATCGTTATACCACGATTTTAAATTTTATTTCATAAATACCTCCATTTTGATTTATAAAAAATAAATGCACATATTAATATTAAGTGTAATACTATAGCTATAAACTCTTGTACAATTTATTTTTATATAAATTGATATGATATTAAATCATTGGTTGAGTGGAATATAAAATAACAAATCTAAATTATATGGATCATGTAGTGTTTTCATTCAACCAATCATGTTATGCCATGTTAGTTTATATAAAAATAATTTTTACAAGAATTTGTACGTGTATCATCATCTACCCATAAAAATTCACCCAAAGAAAAATAGATTTCTTAAGTTTTGATTCATAAAAATATACAAATCTTAAAATTTTAAATTATTTTCTTACTATTAGTTTCTATCTTCATAACTCTAAACACCTATAATTTTCTCTTTAAAAAATTTAATATAAAATATAAATATAAATTATGAAATGGGATGGGTTTAAAAGGTTTATTAGAAGGATAGTGTTTAATTGAATATTCAATACTTATGCAAATTCAATTTTATTCATAATTCGGTGAAAAAAAAACAAAAGAAATTGCTACCAAACAGTTACTAACTAACGACAGAACCAATGTGGTATTTTCAAAATAAATAGGATCGTAGTGTCGCTATGTCAAATTTTGTTGTGGATCAAATTGAGAAGTATCCAAAATATGCATGCAGGTAATATAAATAATAAGAAGCTAAAGGAAGTCAAAATGATATTGGACAATCCAAAATATCCAGGTTACCATGCTCCGGGTTTGCCGCCTCAGTATTTATTGTTTCAATGACGAATCCCCGCCGGGTTAAGGGTTTGGGTTAGGCTTTTTCAAACCTATTAGAGTAAAGGTGTAAGGGTCGGATCTTTTATAAGTTTGGGTTGGACTTGGTCGGACTTGGACTTTTACTTATTTTTTAAATTTTTTTAAAAATTATTATAAACTTGAAATGAATTAATAATAATCAAATCGTTATAATCAACAATAAATTAAAAAAATAAATATTTAAAAATAATAATAAATAAAGAAAATGAAGCAAATAAAAATTTAAAGATTTAGTTTTTTGTATTAAATTCTCTAATTCACAGACTCTCTTAATTAATTGATAGTTAAACGAGAGTTTAGTTTATAAATTTAAGTATTTTGATTCATTATTGATATATAAATTAGAGATTCAATTTTTTTTTATTTTTCCATTATTTTTTAAATTTAGATTTATTATTCTAATTTATAATTTATTTAAAAAAATAAAAGGCTTAGGTCTGGCCCTGACTTTTTTTCCTAAGCTCTTGTCCAAGTCTTCATGCAGGAGATCCGGACCAAAATATGTAAGAATGGACAAGGCCGACTCGGACTTTGACCGGACTACTTTGCCATCTCTAATCCCCACATATGTCAATGACAAAAGGGAGGCCATCTATTTTTCAGTAACCATAGTCCTCTAATGCTTTGCCAAGTGTATATTGATGATATCACAAAGGCGACTAAGGGTGCGTTTGGGATTGAGGTTGGGCAGCTGTAGCTTCTAAGCTACAGCACTAAAGTGTTTGGTAAACACTAACTGCTGTAACTTAAAAGCTATGTTAATGTAGTTTTTCACTTGTATCATGGAAAATCTTTTATATCTTTAATAATTTTGTTAAAATTATTATTTAAAATTTATATTTATTACATATTACTAA
>MKYO02000584.1:33685-57589 GCA_002013955.2 Citrus medica
AAATCTCATTTCTATTCCTCATTCTCGTTCCAACTTATTCTCATTCCACCACATTCCCATTCTCATAAAGTAAACGCACCATAAGGGTATGACCTCACGTGATGACATTAGGTGACTAGCTAATAAAACAAACATCAGCAGTCCCTTGTAAAGGATAGGAGAATTATATACATTAGATCAAGTTAGTTTTTAGCCAAAGGGTCAAGTTCATAGCTGGAATCTTAAATTATTTTACGAAGAAGAAAAAAATACTTGTATATAAACGTTGAAATGAATGAAATCATTAGGCTGCCTTTTTATAATTTATACATGCATAATTCCAGTATCAATTTGCGCACACTATAGATCTATTTGGACAAAAATTTCTATAATACAATATATATATATATATATATATATATATATTGTTGACATAGCTTAGAAGTATTTTAAAATTTCCCATCCCAGGTATATTCTAAAGTTATAATTATGAACATTGTCTGTAGCCCCAAAGACATTATGCCCACTAAGGATATTTCTTTTCAGCTTTAAATTTCAGTTTATTGGATTAAGTGGTATCATGTCAACTTAACATTATGTTTTTTAAGAGGCTTTTGCTGCCTTTAGATTACATGTAAGTAGCAACTCCCTTTTTAAGAATATTGAATTGAGTGGCGTCATGTCCACTTAACATTAGGAACAAGCAGGACTGACACCGTGGCCAAATATTAATGGTTGCAAAAGTTTTTGCCGCACTAACTAACCAATCATGGAGCTGGATAATTTTTGTCATTTTTTAAAGTGGCAGACACTTGGTAGGTCCAAATTATTTCAGAAACGCCACGAAGCACACTTGCGATTGAAACCTTAAATAGGACACCTCCACTTCCTCGGGCCTAGCAAGAATGTGCTACACTTGCCGGTCACTGTTTGATGATTGGATTGGGCTCACATTTTCAGTGAAGTTTTTAACATTTTTTTAAAAAAATTTATAACACTCCTTTTAAATTTTATTTCTTAAATATTTAGATTAATTTATATAAAAAAACACACATTAATATTAAAAGTAATACAACTATATCTATAAATTCTTATATAAATTATTTTCACACAGACCGATGTGGTAGTATATCATTAATTGAGTGGATATATAAAACAATAAAGATAAATCATGTAAGCTATATAGTATTTTCATTCAACCAACAACCTTGTTATGTAATGTTAGTTTGAAAATTTCATTCTAAAAAATGTATTTTTCTTAAATTATTTTTATAAAATATATACAATTCTTAAATTATTTTCTTATTATATAGTTTCCATTCCATAATAGTAAGCTCTTATAATTTTCTATAAAAATAAAGTAAATTAAAATATAAATATAAATTATGAAATGGAATGAGTGTAAAAGGTTTATTAAAAGAATACTATTTAATTGAATTCTCATTCAAAATGAGAAATGAATTAACTTGCTTTTATTATAAGGGTAATTTCAATTAACAATGGGTTCTATGAGAAATCTTAAAGAGTGTCAAAATTGAGACAAATGCATTCACATAAACTAAGAACTTATGTAAATTCGGTTTATTCATAAAAGTGAAATAAATAAATGCCACCTTAGTAATTATTAATGTTTGATGTTGTTTTTTAATTGTTATTTTCATGGAACAAAAACTAAAATGAAAATGATTTTTTTTCAAACATGTATTCTAAATATGATTATATGTTCGGTGTAAGCTTTTGAAACTTTTATTCTAAATATAAAATCTTGAATACTTGTTTGATAGCATTTGGTTGAATTATTTTTCTCACTGAACATGTTGTTTACAATTATGTTCAAAGAGTTATGCAAGATTTATTTAGTCTACAATACCACATAGTAAACACTTGTAAAAATAAATAAATAAATAAATTGTTCATTATCTCTAATAATCAAATAATTTAGCCAATAAAGTATATTATAGAGCATCTCATAAAATTATTTTCCAAAAAAAAATGAATAAATGAAATCATCCATTTATATTTGAAAAACGATCTTCAAATGAAAAGTATGGTAAATGTGGTAGAATTGAAAATATTATCTTATTCCTTTTCATAATTGTTTAATTTGTGTAAGCAAAATATGATAACAATTTTTTATAAGAACGTCCATCCTCCTCAAGCGTTCTATTTTATTCGGCTAAAAATCAAAGAAAAAGATCCATCAACTCATCCTCTGGAAATCAACGGAAAAAACATTCCACTGCAATCCTAAATCCCTTGAACTTATTGAAAACTCAATTTTATCGAATTTAATTTTTAATCTAAAATAATCACAAAACTCATTGCATCATTAGATTTAAGTTTGCATCTTATCAATTTATAATGTCCCGAAGAAGAACAATAGGAATAGGTTAGTAAGCAATAATTGTATTGATAACTTTTAATGAGATACAATTCATTGTGATTTCCCACAATAATCGGAGTAACCGGCCTAGAAACTTTACTGGAATCAAGCAAATTATCCCAAAATGAAACAAAGCCCGTTCCCAGAATTAAGCACCCCAAACATTAAGCAAAGACAATTTGGGAAGATATCCTTAGACATAACTCTCATTCCCAACTTATTCCTTACATAGAAAAGAGACGTTACAATCCCATAGAAAAGAGACGTTACATAGAAAAGAGACGTTCCAATCTCAAGGCTGAAACCGCCTTGTCCTCAAGGCTGAAACCATGGCAACTGTTGTTGCAGCTTGAATAAATCATCCCCAAGTGGCATCTCCATGAAAAGAATGGGACTAATCGACCAACATTTGAGTAACTGGTCTGTTGATTCGCTTCACCATCCTGCGATCTAGTACAGCTATCGGCTCTAGTTTTATCCTCCTTTCATCATCAATGTTAAGGAATCTCATCTTGCTTGATGTACGATAAGCCAAACAAAAGATAAAGCAGAAGATTGCAGCAGCTACAACACACGATTAAAGGTTGATGATTTGGCTGTCCAACTGGCACCCGGTGGTTATGTAATTACCAGCACACATGAAGATTCGTTTTGATAAGTTATAGTTAGCAATATGTTTGAGCTGTCATCTTCAGCTTAGNTCATTAACCAAACAATCATTTGAACAATTTCAACTTAGTATCAGAGCCAGTATGGCTTCAGTACATCTTGCTTCATCTTCTAATATAATCCATAACGCCGCCATTAATTTAAGCACAGTTACCTTTTCATTTAACACTCATATTAAACTGGATCAATCAAATTACTTGATTTGGCGATCTCAGGTTCTTGCTTCCATTCGTGGAAATAGACTTGAAAAATTCATTGATGATTCAGTAACTCATCCACCTTCTCACACTGCTCAAAGAGTTGGTGATGACCTCAGATCTGTTGAAAATCCTGAGTATGTCACCTGGAGATCACAAGATCAGATGCTGCTTTCTTTAATGAGTGAAGGCATCATCAGTCTGGTCTTCAGTTTAGAAACTTTACTTGAGGTATGGAAAGCTATTGAAGTACAATTTGGTTCACAGTAGGGATGACAAAACCCGAGTTTGGGTCCGGGTCTGGGTCCGGGTTTGGCCTTCCCGGTTCCGGACCCGGATGACAATTTTTAATACCGAACCCGATTGTAAACCCAAAAATTTCTCCTCCGGGCCCGGTACAGGTTAAACTCGAAAAAACTTGGGTTCTCGGATTCCGGGTTTAGAACCCGGATATTGCTAAAGAGATGCGATTTCCATCTCTTATTCTAATGAATTCCTTTCCAGATCTCTAAATCTATTCACAACAATAATGAAAAATAATTCAAAATCAAATAATTATAAATAAAACCCGAGATAATTGAGCATACAAATTCAATTTTCAAACAAATGTGGCGATAATAATGACAAGTTGGGCTTTATGGGGATTAAGTCAAGAGAAGGGGAAAGGATAAACGGCTGCTGATTTTTTTTTTTTAATGACAAATGAACATCTCATAGTAAAACATAGCCACAAATTTCAGGTTGGTTTGTGGAAGTCTAGGCACACTCGCCTTGACTTTCTTGCAATCCTTGCAATTCACCACATACTTCCTGCAAAATTTGCAGAAAATTTGCTATGTTGACTAAACTTTCACCTTCTTCATTGTTTCCTCAAACTGACACCATAATGGGTACCATACTTTCCAATTATTCCGGCTTTCTTTGCACGCCGTCATAGTGGCGTCGGAGTCAAGATTTGTAGCTCTTCAACAGTCAGCGGCTGCATCAGATGTTGAGCGATAAAGAAATCATACCGGCGGCTAAAGAAATTTTTTTTTAGGCTTTAGGGTTTCTCTTGTTTTTTTGCCCTTTTTATAATTTTTTTTTTAATGACAAATGAACATCTCACAGTAAAACACAGCCACAAATTTCAGGTTGGTTTGTGGAAGTGTAGGCACACTCGCCTTGACTTTCTTGCAATCCTTGCAATTCACCACATACTTCCTGCAAAATTTGCAGAAAATTTGCTATGTTGACTAAACCTTCACCTTCTTCATTGTTTCCTCAAACTGACACCATAATGGGTACCATACTTTCCAATTATTCCGGCGTTCTTTGCACGCCGTCATAGTGGCGTCGGAGTGAAGATTTGTAGCTCTTCAACAGTCAGCAGCTGCATCAGACGTTGAGCGATAAAGAAATCATACCGGCGGCTAAAGAAAGTTTTTTTTTAGGCTTTAGGGTTTCTCTTGTTTTTTTGCCCTTTTTATACTTAAAATTTATTATTTAATTAATGTAAAAATAAAAATATCCGGGTCCGGGTTCCGGATATCCGAGTTCACTTAAACCCGGAACCAGACCCAGATTTGTCCGGGTTTAAAATATTGCTTCCGGATTCCGCATCATTTAATATTCGGGTCGGGTTTAACCCGGACTGGATAATCCGGATTTGTCCGGGTCCGGGCCGGGTCTGAGTTTATTTGCCATCCCTAGTTCACAGTTTAAATCTAAATTATTGCATCTGAGGTACATGATGAATTCAACTAGAAAAGATGATATGAAAGTTACTGATTATTTCATTAAGATGAAGAACATAACAGATAATATGGCTGCTGCTAGAAGTGCTTTAAATGATGATGATTTGATTTTGCACATACTTTCTGGTTTAGGACCTGAATATAATTATATTGCTACATACATAACTGGTCAAATAGGTGTTGAAAAAATGAATGTAAATGAGGCATATGCAATGTTGTTAACTTAAGAAGCTAGAATAGAACAACAAGCACATATGCTTGCTGGTATGGATGTGAAATAGAATTTTAAGGCAAATTTAGTCTAGAACAGAGGATTTAAGAAAGTTTTTATATCAAGAGTTAAGAATTTTGGTGGTTATAGATATAATCTTGGTTTTGGTAATGCTGGAAATTATGGCTATGGTGGCTATAAAGGAACTTCTGGAGGTGTTGGAGCCAATGGAGGAAATTTGTCTGGTGTTAATTTTCAGCAAAGAGGTTATTCTAGTGATAATCAAATAAATGGAGGGAACTGGAATCATAATCCTAGGGGATATGGCAACTTCAGCAATAACAAGACACCGGAAAATGTTAAACCTCAATGGAATGCTTCCAAACCTACCAGTCAAATTTTCTTTAAGACAGGTCATACTGCTAATATTTGCTGGAAACTTGAAGAGTTCATTGCTTTAGGAGCTTATAAGCCACCACCAAACAAGAATCCAAAGTTTACTTATCTAGCAAACATGGATGGTGCTTTAGATACCAAATGGTATCTTAATAGTGGGGCAACACATCACCTCACTAATGACATGAACAACATGCACATTATTGAACATTTTGCAGGTATATCTAAGCTTGTCGTTGGTAATGGTGCTAGTCTAAACATTACACATCTTAGTCATGCCACTTTAAAAATGCATGATTGTAATACAAAAGCTTCATTTACTCTTAACCTTAACAATATACTGCTGGTTCCTCAAATCACCAAAAATCTCATTAGCATATCCCAATTAACCAAAGACAATAATATGGCAGTTGAGTTCACTGACAAATTTTGCTTTGTGAAGGATAAGGTGAAGAATTTGATCATACGGCAAGGCAAGGCTGACAAAGGTTTATACATATTGCTGTTGATGTCACCCAATAAAACTCATTCTCGAAATCATGTCACAAATGTTGAGTCAACTGTTCAAGTTTTTCATTTTTCAATGTTTTCTGTTGTTCCTTCTGATTTGGAAAATAAAACTTCATGTTCATACACTGTCCCAGCTCCATGTATGAACTCTAGATGCTTGTTAAGTACTTCTGTTTTGCATCAAAGGCTAGGACATCCAAGTTCAAAAATTTTAGATCATGTAATCAAAACTTATCCAACCTTGAAGGCAATCAATTGAAGTAAATCTTTTGAATCTTATGATGCTTGTATGATGGGAAAGTTACATATATTACATTTTCCAACTAGCTTCATCAAAACCAACAATCCTTTAGAATTTTTACACACTGATTTATGGGGACCAGCCCCTGAACTTTCTTCACAAGGCTATAGATATTATGTACGCTTTGTTGATGACTTTACAAGATTCACCTGAACATTTCCATTAAAAACCAAAAGTGAAACTCTTTCTGTCTTCAAAGTCTTCAAAACTCAGAATGAAAAACAGCTAAACAGATCCATCAAATGTCTACAATTTGATTGGGGTGGTGAATTCAAATCTTTTGTCCCTTATCTTCATCAAGAAGGCATTACATTCAGGCATTCTTGTCCTTACACACATAACCAAAATGGAACAGTAGAGAGAAAACATAGACATATCACAGAACTTGGTTTAACCTTACTTGCACAAGCAATTTTGCCAATCAAATTCTAGTAGGATTCTTTTCATACAGCTAGTTACATCATAAATAGATTACCCACTCTTACATTATCCATGAAATCACCCTATGAAGCCATTTTTCATTTGAAACCAGATTACAAATTTATTAGAAGCTTTGGTTGTTCATGTTTTCCTTTTCTCAGAGATTATAACAAACACAAATTCTGTTTTCATAGTTCCAAGTGTATCTTCATAGGCTATAGTCCTCTCCATAAAGGATATAAATGTTTGCATCCTTATGGAAAATTGTATATATCAAGTCATGTTCTCTTTGATGAAAATTCTTTTCTATATTCATCACTTTTCAATCAATCTTCTTCACAACAAAACACTTCAGCTTTTCAATACAATCTTCTCCAGACATATTCCTTGCCAACATCTAACAACAATCTCAACACATTTGGAGCTGATGCAACATGCAATAATCTCATTTCTCCTTGTTTAGATACAAATACTTCATCCAATTCACCTAGTACAATACTTATTCCTTCATCTTCAAATTCACAAAATGAAAATACATCTCACTGTCCATCATCTGCAGCTCAATCGCCTTTATCTTATCCACCTTCTCCTACTCCAGTTTCTAGTTCTCAGACCAAAACCATATCCTCAACTCACCACATGATTACTAGAGCAAAGGCTAGCATTTTTAAACCTATTGCCTTTTTAACATTTCACAACAACCTTGAACCAAATACCTCTTTTGAAGCATTGTCTGATCCAAATTGGAAAGTTGCAATGCAAACTGAGTATGATGCACTCATCAAAAACAACACCTGGAGTCTTGTACCAATGTGCTCAGATTTCAAGGTTGTTAGTTGCAAGTGGGTATTTAGGACTAAATATAACACTAATGGATCAATCTCCAAGCATAAAGCTCGCTTGGTTGCAAAATGATTCCATCAAACTGCAGGGGTTGATTATTCAGAAACTTTTAGCCCTGTAATTAAGTCCTCAACAGTTAGAGTTATTCTAAGTTTGGCTGTGATGCAAGGCTGGAAGGTTAGGCAAATTGACATAAATAATGCCTTCTTTAATGGAGATTTAACAGACGATGTGTACATGACACAACCAGAGGGATTTATAGTTAAAGAATGTTATGTATGCAAGCTCAACAAAACTCTTTATGGGCTTAAACAAGCTCCAAGAGTCCGGTATGACAAGTTGAAACATTGTCTTACAACTTGGCACTTCTTCAATTCTAAAGCAGATACTTCTTTGTTTATTAAGCATGACACCAAAGGGTTGATCATAGTTCTTATTTATGTCGACGATATCTTAGTCACAGGTCCTGATTCTGCTGTCTTGGAAGAATTTATTGCTAAACTAAGCAAGATTTTTGCTTTAAAGGATTTGGGTTTGTTTGCTTATTTTTTTGGTGTGGAAGTGTGCTATACAGATCATAGGATGCACATTTCTCAAACTAAATACATTAAAGATCTGTTAAGTAGAGCTTCAATGCAAGATTGTAAAGGAACTGACACACCTTTCATACAAGTCTTAAGCTGGAAAGGCAAGTAAGAGGACCTTTGGGGCGAGAATTTGAAAATCCAACTCTTTATAGGAGTATTATTGGAGGTCGACAGTACTTAGTACTAACAAGACTTGATATTGCATATTCTGTACACAAACTCAGTCATTATTTGAGTTCTCCCACAATCCAGCATTGGTTAGCTTGTAAAAAGGTTCTCAGATATCTTCAAGTTACCATTACTCATGGTTTTTATCTACAGCAGGGGGGATCACTTGGAGTTACTGGTTTAAATGGCTATTCTGATGTAGATTGGGCTTGTGATATTGATGATAGGAAATCCATTGGAGCATATTGCGTTTATCTCGGCAACAATCTAATTTCTTGGTCCTCTAAAAAGCAAAGGGTTGCAACAAAGTCTAGCACTGAGAGTGAATACAGGGCCTTATCATCAGCATGTTCAGAACTTTCCTAGCTTCAATCTTTGTTTTCTAAATTAAACATAGCTCAGTTACCTACTTTGGTGCTTTGGTGTGAAAATCAAAGTGCAGGGGAACTAGCTAGAAATCTCGTTTTTCACTCGAAAACTAAGCACATTGAGTTAGATGTGCATTACATCAGAGATAAGGTTCTCAGCAAGGAATTAGAAGTAAGATATATTCCTACTAAAGAGCAAGTGGCTGACATTCTCACTAAACCTTTATCTCTACCCAAGTTCAGCTATTTTAGATCCAAGCTTAATGTCATCAACAGACCATTGAGCTTGAGGGGGGATGTTAACAGCACACGGTTAAAGGTTAATGATTTGGCTATCCAAGTGGCACCTGGTGGTCATATAATTACCAACACACGTGAAGATTCGTTTTGATTAGTTATCGTTAGCAATACGTTTGAGTTGTCATCTTCAGCTTAGTATATAAACAACAATGCAATCACTTTGCAATTCATTTTTTCAGAATAAATAAAATGATATTCTAGAATCCTCTGAACTTCAGTTTTTACTCTCTCAACTTTCTTTCATTTTCTTATTATCCAAACAGTCATTTGAACAATTTTAACTTGGTATCAGAGCGAGTATGGCTTCAGTACATCTTGCTTCATCTTTTAATACAATCCATAACGCCGCCATTAATTCAAGCACAATTACCTTTTCATTTAACACTCCTGTTAAGCTGGATCATTGTCTACAAATGAGCTTTGGGTTTCCTCCAGAAAATAGAAATTAATTGAGAAGAAGAAGAAAAAGGGGTGATATCATCTGGCATTTGGAGCAGAGAGAAGTAGATGATGGCTTGCATTATCTAAATTCAACAAAACGATAAAAGATTGTTCTCCAACTTAATGAGTAAAATGTGAAATCTTGATTTAGTGTTTTATTATCCATTAATTTTATCAAAACATCTCACTGAACAGTTAACTTATTTTCAGGAAATGGAAAAGAAAATGTCACATAATACCGAACAGGAACTAATATGGTAAATAGGATAAATCAAATTTAACGTTATTTTGGACCGAAAATATAAAAAGCGCACAGAAAAATTAAAATTAGTTACGTACGCAGTATTTATCAATCCATTTGTCAAAAGAATTCCCTCTGCAGTTGCTCTATATAAGGGGAGCCAAGATAGCAAATATATAGTTCATGTTCTTGAAAGCTTAGTGAACATATTTGGCCACAAAAAAAATAATAGCCCACTGAGTGCGTAATGAGGATTCTCTTCAAGGCTTTTCTTCTTTTTATATGGCTTCTGCGTTCATCCAACAATGGAGCCTATGCCAACGACAACGACCTCTCCCACAGTCACATTGTTTCAGTCAGTTCTCTAATACCACCAACTGTTTGCAACCGCACACGCACAGCTTTGCCCCAAGGTTCTTATATTATACTATATATTTATATATGCGCATGGTTGTGATTTTAGCCTGTTAACTTTTTTTTTTTTAATAATCATTCATATGTATATGATGCATGTTTAAGGTCCCGGCAAAGTATCTCTCGAAGTATTAGGGAGGTACGGGCCATGTTCTAAGCTGAATCAAGGGAAAAGCAGAAACGCTCCCTCTCTCGAAGAAATTCTGCGTAGAGACCAACAACGACTCCATTTAAAGAATTCCAGGCGTTTGCAAAAAGCCATTCCTGACAATTTCAAGAAAACTAAGGCGTTCACATTCCCTGCCAAGACCGGAATTGTAGCAGCCGACGAGTATTATATTGTAGTCGCCATTGGGAAGCCGAAACAGTATGTTTCTCTCCTTTTGGACACTGGTAGCGGCATCACTTGGACTCAGTGCAAGCCCTGCATTCATTGCAGTCAACAAAGGGACCCATTTTTTGATCCATCCAAGTCCAAAACCTTTTCCAAAATCCCTTGCAACTCCACGACGTGCAAAATTCTCCTTGAATGGTTTCCTCCAAATGGTCAAGGTATACTAATTCATTACTTTTTCGTCACCAAAATTAAGTTATTGGATAAGAATAGATAGACTATACAGTGTTATAAACTTATGCCTGATATTATGATTGATAGAAGATTATTAAAAAAATAAGCACAAATAAGATCGTTTTTAAATCCAAAATCCACATATATAATGAAAATAATCGGAGCGTTTTTTTTTTAATGCAGACAAATGCAGTTCTAAGGAATGCCCGTACGACATTGCATATGTTGACGGCTCAGGCGAAACCGGGTTTTGGGCAACTGATAGGATGACTATACAAGAAGTCAACGGCAATGGGTACTTTGCACGGTACCCTTTTCTTCTGGGTTGCACCAACAGCAACACTGGCGACCAAAACGGAGCATCCGGAATTATGGGTCTCGACCGAGGTCCGGTATCCATAATTTCAAAAACCAATATAAGCTACTTCTTTTATTGTCTACATTCGCCATACGGCTCCACTGGCTACATAACTTTTGGCAAACCAGATACTGTGAACAAGAAGTTCGTGAAATATACTCCAATTGTCACTACCCCCGAACAGTCTGAATTTTACCATATTACCCTTACTGGAATAAGTGTCGGTGGGGAAAGACTTCCTTTGAAAGCTTCATATTTTTCTAAGTTGAGTACAGAAATCGACTCGGGCACCATCATCACGAGGTTTCCTGCACCTGTGTACTCAGCTCTGAGATCAGCATTTCGTAAAAGGATGAAGAAATATAAGATGGGAAAAGGAATTGAAGATCTTTTTGATACTTGTTATGATTTGAGTGCTTATAAAACAGTTGTTGTACCAAAGATTACAATCCACTTCTTAGGTGGTGTCGACCTTGAACTGGACGTGAGGGGGACTCTGGTTGTCGAATCTGTGAGCCAAGTGTGTTTAGGCTTCGCTTTACTTCCTTCGGATCCCAATTCTATTCTTCTTGGGAATGTTCAGCAGCGAGGGTACGAAGTGCACTACGATGTTGCTGGAAGGAGGCTTGGTTTTGGTCCTGGAAATTGCAATTAGTTAACTAAGTTGTGCTTAATTTGAAGTATTGTTGGTCCGTGTCCTACTCGATCTAAATATTAAATAACGCTGTTTGGACTTGCAGTATTAATAAATTGTGCTTTGAAATATGAACGCTATGAGTTCGATCGTATGTACCAGCAATGGAATGACCAGCAGCTATTTTGATTCGAAGAATCATATGGGTTTTTTTTTTTTTTTTTTTTGGGTCTGACTATAAAATTTTTTATTTCAAAGCTTAAGATTGAACATCAATTTTAACACCAAAAAATTTGAATGATGGATGAATGTGTTGGTGCAAAGGAGATACAGAGAGTAAGAGAGAGATCAAGAGTGTGATTCACTAGTGAGTGTAAACAAGTGTAAAATTAACATAGACAATTTTTTTCTTTTTAATTCTAAGTAAAATGGAACTTTTAAAAGGAATTGAAATGGATGTTTGATCTTGTAGGAAGATGATTTAGTGAGCATAAGTGCTAATAATATGGTGAGCACCTGGATATATAACAAAACTTTGTGACTTTTTATGACTAATATTTAAGTTGTGAATTAGCCAAACAGCATTATGTGATGTTATCACTCAACATAAGGTGAGTTCTATCAACATGTGAATAACATAGTTTAATGAAAATTTTATGGAGTTGGAAAGCTTATAGCAACTTTATTTATAAGATACAGTAAAATTTTCTTCATTAATGAAATTAACTTCAAAAAATGGAATGGGACGTCAAGGGCATGCATTTACTCCACATAGAGAAGCTGAATATAGAGCACTACAGCACAGCAGCAGAATTGTTTTGGCCATTGTCTTTGCTTCCTGAATTAGAGCTACAACTCATATCTAAACCAAGTATTTATTGTGATTGGCTTTGGCAGAAAACCAAGTGTTTGATGAAATGAATCAGTGCTCGATCAAATGTCTCAATGAAACCTCAGCTAAACTTATTGAAAAAGTGACTCAACAATAATTAAGGATACGATCTGGGGCAATGACATAAGGTGACTAGCTAATAAAACGGCGTCAGCAGTTCCCCATAAAGGACAGAAAATTATAGACGTTAGATCAAATTAGTTTTAGCCACAGGATAGTTCACAGCTGGATTCTTGCAATACTTGACGAAGAAGAAACAATACTTGGTTATAAACTTATGAAATGAATGAGATCAGTAGGCCGCATTTTTACAATTTATACGTGCGTAATTCTGAGATCAGCTCTGTGAACACGATACATCTCTTAGGCATCTTCTAAAGTTACGCCCAACAAAGATATACGCCCTCCTTTTCTTTCAGTCTTAGGATGCCCCCTAACTACTCAATCATGGGGAAAGAGATATTTTTTTCTTGTTTTTGGCGTATGCTTTACTTTTGAAAGTGGAAGACACTTAGTAGGTCCAAATGATTTCAGCCACAGTGTGAAAGACACTCTTGATTGAAACTTTAGGACATGACATTTCAACTCCCTCGAGGTTAAGCAAGAATGTGCAACACATGGTTCGTAGAATGAAAACGCCTCAACACTGTTTTGACAATTGGATTGGGCTTCAATTTTCGTAGAGCCGAGCTATTAACAGCCCTCGAAGACTTTTATCACATCCCTTTTGAATTTTTGTTTTTCAAATTATTATTATTTTAATTTCTAAAATACAAACTCACGTATTACTGTTAATATATATTTTTTTAATAAAAGTTCACCCTAAAAACTTTTTTTAAGATTTTTATTTATAAAATACATATAAACCATAAATCATAAAATATTAAATTATTTAACTTTTATTATGTAGTTTCCATCACCATAACTATTATAATTTTCTTAAAAAATTCAATTAAAACGGGGTGGGTATAAAGCTTTTTGGCAAACAAAGCAAATTCAGTTAAAAGAAGAAAAAAAGGACACAAACAAAGCAAAAGCCACCTTAAAAGGATCAAAGTTTCTTTATGTCAAATTCAGGGTTATTTTGGAGTCAATTTCATTACATCGCCGCAAAATATGAAAAGCTGAAAGAATACTACTAACACATCTGAATGGACCGACAATTTTCTTTTCGTTTTGGCCAACACACACGCTGAAGCATTACTCGTCCATTCATTTTATTTTAAAAACAAAATTTATTTTCAGGAAGATTCTATTGGTCTCTTGTTAGTAAAGATTATTAACTGGTAAGGCAACATAGCGTCCTCTTGCTGCACATTCCCAAATATAGCAATGTCGCTGTCATCACTGTTGCCGGCGAATGCTAGACATATCTGCTTCAGACTGCTACCAATCAAAATCGCAGACCCTTCAATGCTCACCTCAACTCCTCGGTTAAAGAAGAAGCTAATCTCAGGCACTGTAACAGAAGTATAATTACTAAAGTCGTACTACGTGTCAAGAATCGACGAAGCTGGCGCCGTTGGATATTTTGACATAATTTTCTTAAATGTTGATCGTAGGACTGAGTAATCAGCCGGTGGCAGGCGTGTGATGACAGTTCCGGAATCAATAATAGCACCTGCTGATGAAAACAATGAGATGGGGATTGGTAATTTTTTGCAACCAACACCAAGGCCAATAATGCCAAGGTTATTTTGGACTCAATTTCGTACTTTCATTACACCGATGCAAAATATAAACAAGTTAAATTAACATAGATGAGTTTTTTAATTCCAACTAAAATGGAATTTTTTTAAAGAAATTAAAATGGATGTTTGATTATACAAGTGCCAATAATATGGTGAGCACCGTATACACGATCGAATTTCATGACTCCTCATGAATAATGTTGAAGTTGTGAATCAACTAAATAACGATATGTAATATTATCGCTCACTATAAGATGAGTATCGTTACCAACTAAATCATTGTTGTAATACTACGTAAATAAAATAATATAAATGAAGTTCATGGAGTTGGAAAGCTCACAACAATTTTTTTTAAAAATAAGAAAACAGTTAAATTTATCAATATGAACTTAGTTTTTAATTAATGAAATTAACTTTGAAAAATAGAATGGACAATTAGGGCATTTACTCCACATAAAGAAGCTGAATATATGGCATGTTTGGTTGAGGTGTTAAAACTTCTCCATGCATTAAATTTATACATGCCCAATAAAAAGCTACAGCCGCACTGCATTAACGGGCCTAACCTAATACGCAACTGCTGCTTGCTTTTGTTTTTTCTTTTGCTTTATAATAATAATAACAATAATAATAAATATAATTTTTTTTTAAATATTATATAATGTTTTTATTTTTTATTTTTACATTATAATTATTAATAGATTTATAATTTATTATAACTAATAATAAATATTTAATATGAATACATTTGAATAATATTAATTTAAAATTAATAATAATATAATATTAATATAATATAATAATTAAATTAATCACAAAAAATTAATACAGTATAGTTTAATACCAAACATTATGCAGTATTATATAATACATTGTTAATATAATACAATATGCCAAATGCACCCATAGAGCACTATAGCACAGTTGTAGAAGTGGTTTGGTTATTGTCTTTGCTCCCTGAATTAAAGCTGCAACTCATATCTAAACCAAGGATTCAATAGGATGACAACCCAAGTGTCACTGCCTTTGTGTTTGATGAAATGAATCAGGTGCTCAATCAAATGTCTCACTGGAACTTCAACAATACTGATTGAAATAGTGACTCAGCAAGAATTAGGGATATGATCTCGGGGGATGACGGTAGGTGGCTATCTGATAAAACAGGCATCAGCAGTCCCTTGTAAAGATAGAGAATTATAGACATTAGATCAAATTAGTTTTATAAATAGGATCAAGTTCACAGCTGAAATTTTACAGTACTTGACGAAGAAGAAACAATACTTAAGAAATTATGAAATCAGTAAGCTAATTTTACAATTTATAGGTGCGTAATTCTTAAACCAGTTTTGCCCACACGATAGATCTTTCGGGCGTATTATAAAGCTATAATCATGAACATTGTGTAGCCCTAAAGTCTTTGTGCCCAATAAAGAGATACAACAATGCGCTTTCGTTTTAGTTTTATGCCCACTAACTAATCAATCATGGAGCAAGATATTTTTTTTTTGTTATTTTGGTGTATATTTTACTTTTGAAAGTGGAAGACTGTTTCTCGGTCCAAATCACTTCAGCCATAATGTGAAAATTGAAACTTTAGAGCATGACATAAATTTCCACTTTCTCGAGGAGAATGAAAAGGCCCGATAACTATAATAATTTTCTTACAGAGTGAAGCTTTAAACAACTCTCAAGATCTTCATAACATACATTTTGAATTTTATTTCTTAAATTCCCTCATTTTAGTCTATAAAAAATAAACAAGCAGTAATATTAGGAGCTAGTAATATTATATTTATAAACTCTTGTATAAATTGTAGCATTAGATTATTGGTTGAGTATAAATATAAAATATAAAAATTAATCATGTCGATCATGTATAAAAATATTTTGTATATAAGAGTTTGTAGGTGTGTCATCATCTATCCATGAAATTTCACCTCAAAAATATTTTTCTTAATTTTTAATTATAAAATATATACAAATCATAAAATCTTAAATTATTTCTTAGTATAGTGTTTCTATCTCCATAACATTAAGATCTTATAATTTTGTTTTTAAAAAAATTTAAAATTTAAAATCTAATATAAATTATGAAATAGAATGTGTGTAAAATTTTTAGTAAAAGAATAGTGTTTAATTGAATTCTCATTCATGATAAGAAATGAATTAACTTTTCTTTTATTATAAAGGTAACTTCAATTAAAAGGGGATTCCATAAGAAATTTTGAGGATGTCGAAATTGAGATATATGCATTCATATAAATTCAAAACTTATGCAAATTCAGTTTTGTCCATTAGTCCTAAGCTGTTACTAAATAACAACAGAAACTAATATGGTATTTCCAAAATATAAAGGATCAAAGTGTCGATATGTCAAATTCAAGGTGATTTTGGACTCAATATCAAATTTTCGTTTGCACCGACGCAAAATACAGAAAGCGCACAGGAAAACTAAAATCAATTACGAACGTAGCAGTCCATTATTACTCCATTTATGAAAAGAATTCGTATCTTAAACAATTTCCATTTCAAATTGCTATATATTTAGCCACATAAATAACAGTCCTCTGAGTGCATAATGTGGATTCTCCTCAAGGCTTTTGTTCTTTTTATATGGCTTCCCTGCTCATCCAACAACGGCGCCTCTGCCAACGACAACGACCTCTCCCACAGTTACACTGTTTCAGTCACTTCTCTATTACCACCGACTGTTTGCAACCGCACACGGACAGCTTTGCCCCAAGGTTCTTATATTTTACTATATATTTAAATATACACATGGTTTTGATTTCTCTCATTGTTATTGTTTATATAATCATAATAATTAGCACTCATTAAATGCTATGTCTGCGTATCTAAGGTCTCGGCAAAGCATCTCTAGAAGTAGTAAGCAAGCACGGCCCATGTTCTACGCTGAATCAAGGGAAAAGTCCCTCCCTCGAAGAAACTCTGCGTAGAGACCAACAACGACTCTATTCAAAGTATTCCGGGCGTTTGCAAAAAGCCGTTCCTGACAATTTAAAGAAAACAAAGGCCTTTACCTTCCCTGCCAAGATCGAAAGTGTATCAGCCGATGAGTATTATACTGTAGTCGCCATTGGGAAGCCGAAACAGTATGTTTCTCTCCTTTTGGATACTGGTAGCGACGTCACTTGGACTCAGTGCAAGCCCTGCATTCATTGCTTTCAACAAAGAGACCCGCTTTTTGATCCATCCAAGTCCAAAACCTTTTCCAAAATCCCTTGCAACTCTACAACGTGCAAGATACTCCGTCGATTATTTCCTTCAGATGGTCAAGATTTACTACTTCTTTACTTTTCATCACCAAAATTAACACATTTGATAACAATATATATATATATATATATATATATATATAGACAATTAAATCAAAACAATACTGTGTTATAAATTATGCCTAAAAAAATAAGCACAAACAAGATAAGCTGTAGATCCAAATTCCATGTGAAAATAATTGGAGTTTTTTTTTTTTTTTTTTGGCTTCAAATAAATGCAGACAATTGCAATTCCAGGGAATGCCATTTCAACATTGCATATGTTGACGGCTCAGGCAACAGCGGGTTTTGGGCGACTGATAGGATGACTATACAAGAAGCCAACAGCAAAGGATACTTTACGCGGTACCCTTTTCTGTTGGGATGTATCAGGAACAGCAGTGGCGACAAAAGCGGGGCATCCGGAATTATGGGTCTTGACCGAAGTCCGGTATCCATAATTACAAAAACTAAAATAAGTTACTTCTCATATTGTCTCCCCTCACCATACGGGTCCAGAGGATACATAACCTTTGGCAAACCTAATACTGTGAAAACCAAGTTCATAAAATATACTCCAATAATCACTACTCCCGAACAGTCTGAATATTACGATATTACCCTCACTGGCGTAAGTGTTGGTGGGAAAAAACTTCCTTTTAGTACTTCATATTTTACTAAGTTGAGCACAGAAATCGACTCGGGAGCCGTCATCACCCGGCTTCCTCCACCCATGTACGCAGCTCTGAGATCAGCATTTCGTAAAAGGATGAAGAAATATAAAAGGGCAAAAGGAGCTGGCGATATTCTTGATACATGTTACGATTTGCGTGCTTACGAAACAGTTGTTGTACCAAAGATTACAATCCACTTCTTAGGTGGCGTTGATCTTGAACTGGACGTGAGGGGAACATTGGTCGTCGCTTCTGTGAGCCAAGTGTGTTTAGGCTTCGCTCTATATCCTTCGGATACCAATTCTTTTCTTCTTGGGAATGTTCAGCAGCGAGGGCACGAAGTGCACTACGATGTTGCTGGAAGGAGACTTGGTTTTGGTCCTGGAAATTGCAGTTAATCAATAATAATTTCAAGTATTGTATGGTCCTTGCTGTACTCGATCTAAATATTCAATAAAGCTGTTTGTACTTGCAGTTACTAATAAGAAAACTATGAGTTACATGTGGGAGCAATAGAACGGCCAGAAGCTATTTTCATTAGAAAATTTTTTATTTCAAAGTTCAAGTTCAAGATTGAACATTAATTGTAACACTAGAAATCTTCAGTGATGAATGAATGTGATGGTGAGCATTTAGATATGTCATATGTGACATAATTTAGTGACTGATTATGGATAATATTTAAGTTGTGAATTAGTCAAACAACATCAAGTGACACGGTGAAAATTTTTAATATGAATTTTGTTTTTAATTAATATTTTTGATTTCCTAAAAAATCAACATTGAAAAATATTAAGGGATGTCAAGGGTACTTACCCACATTGAGAAGCAGAATGTAGAGGCACTACAGCAGTAGAAAACGGCTAACGATCCTTGAACTAAAGTTGCAACTCATATCTAAACCATGGATTATTTAGTGTGATGATAACTCAAGTGTCATTGCCTTGGCAAAAAATCAAGTGTTTGATGAAATATGTTACGTGCTCGATCAAATGTTTCAAACGAAACCTCAGGAACACTGATTGAAATAGTGACTTAGCAAGAATTAAGGATATGATCGCAGGTGATGACATTAGATGACTAGTTAATAAAACAAACATCGGCAGTCTATTGTGAAGGACCGAGAATTTGTTGACATTTGATCAAATTAGCTTTGGCCATAGAACCAAGTTCGCGGCTGGAATTTTACACTGATTGACGAAGAAGAAGAAAAAAAAAATACTTGTTTGTAAACATATGAAATTATGAAATCAGCGGGCTAAATTTTTACAATCTATATGTGCATAAAAGGTAATATAATTAATTAATTCATATATGATATATATATATATTTAAATATATATTATAATATTATTTATTTATTATATAATTAATATTATACCTTATAGATATCCTAAAATTTCTGTTGTTGGGGATATTCTAAAGTTATAATCATGAACATTCTCTGTAGCTCCAAAGTCTTGTGCCCAATAAAGATATTTCTTTTCGGCTTTCAGTTTATTGGATTGAGTGGTGTCAACTGGACGATATGTTTTTCAGAATAAGCAGGACTGACATCGTGGCCAAATATTATTGGTTACAAAATTTTCGACCCGCCAACCAATAATCAATCATGGAGCTATATACTTTTTGTGATTTTTGGTGTTATATGCTTTACTTTTGAAAGTGGCCGACACTTGGTAGGTCCAGATTATTTCGGCCACAATGTGAAACAGACTCGTGATTGAAACTTTAGAAAATGACATTTCCACATGCTGGAGGTCCAGCAAGAGCGTGCCACGCATGGTCCGTAGAATGAAAAGGGCTGACCACTATTTTGACAATTGGATTGGGCTTCAATTTTCATGTGGAGTGGAGCTCGTAACACCCCTCTAAAACTTTTGTAACACCCCTTTTAATTTTTATTTTTCTAAAATACTCTTATTTTAATTTCTAAAACACAAACTCACGTATTAATATTAACTATTTTTCCATAAAAGTATACCTTAAAAAGTATCTTTTTCTTACGTTCAATTTATGAAATACATACAAATCCTAAAATATTAAATTATTTATCTTTTATTACGTAGTTTCTATCTCCATAACTCTAAACTATTATAATCTTCTTAAAAAATTCAATTAAATTTTAAAATATAAAAATATATTCCAAAATGGGGTGGGTGTAGGGCTTTTTATTAAAAGAATAGTTTTTAATTGAATTCTCATTCAAGATTAAAAAAAATGAATTAATGTGTAATTTGGTTATGAGGGTAATTCCAATTTTCAAAAAAAAAATCTTAATAGAATTTTGAGGGGTGTCAAAAGTCAAATATATGCATTGAGATGAATCCGGAGCTTATGAAGCTTTTAAAAAAACAAAAACAAAAACAAAACAAAAGCCACCTTAGCACCTAATAACTAACGACAGGGACTAATATGGTAAATTTCAATATAAAAAGGATCAAATTGTCGTTACGTCAAATTCAATGTTATTTTGGGGTCAATTTCATTACGTCGCCGCAAAATTTAAATAGCTGAAAGAGAAGCTAAAGTCAATTACGTACGTAGGCATCAAAATAGTACTATTAACACATCTTAATGGACCAACAATTTTCTTTTCGTTTTGGCCCACGCCGAAGCTGAAGCATTACTCTTCCATTTATTTTATTTTTAAAAACACAAGCTTATTTTCGGGAAGATTCTACTGCTCTCTTTTTAGTTAAGATTATTAACTGGTTGGCTGGCTATATAGCTAGCTACAACCCTTAGGAGCAAAACCGACTCTCCTTTGGGCAACATCGTACACAACCTCCAGCGTCTTTTGCTGCACATTCCCAATTATAGCAACGTCGCTGTCATCACCATTGCCGGCGAATGCTAGACATATCTGCTTCGGACTTCTGCCAATCAAAATCGCAGACCCTTCAATGCTCACCTCAACTCCTCGGTTAAAGAAGAAGCTAATCACAGGCACTGAAATAGAAGTATAATTACTAAAGTCGTAGCACGTGTCAAGAATCGACAAAGCTGGCGCCGTTGGATATTTTGACATAAATTCCTTAAATGTTGATCGTAGGGCTGAGTATGCAGCCGGTGGCAGGCGTGTGATGACAGTTCCGGAATCAATAATAGCACCTGCTGATGAAAACACTGAGATGGGGATTGGTAATTTTTTGCCACCAACACTAAGGCCAATAATGTCAAGGCCGTAAAAGGATGAGTATGCGGTGGCAGTTGACAGTGGGGTGAATTTTATCGTTTTCGAGAGGCCATTGCTGGCAGCTTTGCCAAAAGTGAGGTGACCTGTTGAGCTGGATGATGATGGAAGGCAATAAGAGAAGTATTTTTTATATTTTCGGGAAGTTTGGGAGACTAACGAGATAGAGTCTTGGCTGAGACCGAGCAAGCCGGCCGCTTTACCATATAGGCCGCGGTTGTTTTGGCCACAGCCGAAGAGGAAGTTGGGGAAAACATCTGAAGATGTCAGGGTTAGGGTTTCTTTGGCAAAGAATCCAGCGGAGAATGAGTTGTCCCCATACTCGATGCCGTAAACACATGTTGAGCCTGCACATTGTGGCGTCATACCTGCATACATATATACGTAGGAAGAGAAATCTTTGTCGAATGAGTCTTGAATGGATTTTCACATACCATACACACACACACACACACACATGTATATATATCTTCTAATTATTACCTGTGCCGGACTCGAGTGAATCGCATATTGCTGATGAGCAAGAAACATTGGCATATGTTCTGGACGCAGATGGGTCGTATATTGGTTCCTTTTGTTGGTAGCAAAACCTCAAGCAAGGCTCACACTGCGTCCATGTAAGGTCACTTCCAGTGTCAAACACAAGCGATAAATCTTTTTTCGGAGTGCCAATACCGACGGTAACAACGTAATTCCCGGTAGCGACCACGCTACCGTCCTTGGCCGGGATCGTGGTGGCGTCTGTCTCCTTTACATCGGCGCCGACTGAGTTCTTTGAAAGTCTAGATTTGGAGTGAATTGAGTTAACTCGAGATTGGTCTTGCTGGAGGATCTCCGCCTGAGATGGAAACTTCGCATTGCCTCCATTAAGTTTATTACATGGACCATGCTTGTGCACTACTTTCAAAGTTGCCTTCCTCTCATTAGCTGACATATAATATTATTAACCGTGATGGAGGGGATACGCATTTAAAAAATATTTAATAAATTAATACACATGCATCAATTTATTATGAAATAGGATCTTCTCCTTATTTTTCTCTCTTCTTATCATCTCTTTGTCTTCGCAATCTAAATAAAGAAACTGATTTGATTGTTAATAAAGATAAAAAATAAATGTAAAACTCAATCTTAATGGCTTATTTAAAAAAAAAAAGACAAGAAGTGAAAAAAAAAAAAAAGATAAGAAGAGGATTCTTGTACATTTATTTTATATATACATAGTATTGTTTACTAATTTATATGTACTGACCTTTGGTGGAGGTGTCACAAATAGATGATGGAAGAAGAGAGCTGGGTTGAATGGTACGTGTATCATGTTGGCTTTCAGCAGTTTCTGTTTCTTCAAAAGCGAAGCTCTCCTCTAAGGAGCAGAGAAGGCGCAGCAAAAGAACGCAAGCAAAGAGAAGAATTCTAAGTAAGGCCATTGAATTTCTATTTTGCTCTTGATAACTTATAAGGCTCCCTCTGTCTTGATTGGCTTTAAATAAGCAGTTAGAGAAGCTAGCCTAAGCCCACCACTCGTACAATGTTTCATGTCCGTTGTTTAATTTAAAATATTAATTAACTATTCTATTTCCTTGAGCAAAATTTCAACGTGGGTGGGAAACATGGAAATTAGCAGTTGAACTTAAGGATAGAACCATCATGGACTGTTCTTTCGCTTGTAGAGATATGTGCTTTTCTCAAAATTTAATGCTGGCTGTGGAAACATCTTAACAACTTACATATCTTTGATTTATAGAAGTTTTTCTTCCACTAGTTCTATGGCCTTTGGCCTAACTTCTTGATGATTTTTGGTGCTCATCTCTGTTTTCTAATAATTCCATTACTCAGTACGCTTTATCAGTGCTCTCTTGACTTGACCCGTCGTTGATCGTTATTCTTCCTATATATTATATAATATTTTCTCTTAGACTAGCGTTTCGATTTTTTTTTTAAAATTAGAAATGGCAAGGATTTTGACAGGAATTATCATCGACCATAAGCAATTTAATGTATATATACTGATAACTCTTAGATGGAGTATTAAAATGGAAAAATCCATTAAATAATGAACTGCTTGTTCCAAGTGATATCTGACGATGAATCATCAATTTAAAGTGCTTTTCTTGTGTATCTTTGATAAACCAGCATTTATATATATAGATGTATGAGGATCTAGTTGGGAAGTAAGAAGCCTTTTTGACATTATTTCAACTGCAAAGAATTCTCGCTGTGAAAATATAGAATAATTGAATTGAATACATTAAGAATCTTAGGTTAGCAACAAAAAAAGAATTTAAAATGTCTTAAATAAAAAAAACCTTATTAACTAAGAGTAAGCTATTTATTGTTGATCAATATATAATTGATAAACAAATCCAAATTCGCTAATATAAATCACTAGATTCTCGTAATTGTTAGATTAATCATTAGGTTTTATACTAAGTTTAAATTAAAATAGCTTAAC
>MKYO02000595.1:0-10753 GCA_002013955.2 Citrus medica
TTGAAAAAGAAATATATGCTGATTTACCATCCGCGTTTTGGGAAAGAAAACAGCATTTGGTTGATTTGCCTTATGAAAGCTCTTTTGATGAAAAACAAATACCTACTAAAGTCCGTCCAATTCAAATGAATATGGATTTAGAACAGCATTGTAAAAATGAAATAAAGGATTTAGAGTCCAAAGGACTCATTGTAAAATCCAGATCCCCTTGGTCTTGTGCCGCTTTTTATGTCAATAAAAATTCTGAAATTGAAATCCTAACCTCTGAGACTTGTAATAAATTACAAACCTTTAAATAAAGCTTTAAAATGGATTAGGTATCCCATACCTAATAAAAAGGATTTGCTTCAAAAACTGTGTGCTGCTTTTATTTTTTCAAAATTTGATATGAAATCCGGTTTTTGGCAAATTCAAATTCATCCCAATGACCGTTACAAAACTGCCTTTACTGTTCCTTTTGGACAGTATGAGTGGACAGTCATGCCATTTGGTTTGAAAAATGCACCCTCGGAATTCCAAAGAATCATGAATGACATTTACAGTCCCTACTCCGAGTTTTGCATTGTTTATATCGATGACGTGTTGATTTTTTCCCAAACTATTGATCAACACTTCAAGCATTTAAAGACTTTTTCTTTTGCCACTAGAAAGGCTGGTCTAGCTCTTTCTAGTACAAAGATTTCACTTTTTCAAACTAAAGTCCGGTTCCTTGGCCATTACATTTCAAAAGGAACCATTACCCCTATTGAAAGGTCACTTGCCTTCACTGACAAGTTTCCTGATAAAATTCTTGACAAAACCCAATTGCAACGTTTTTTGTGAAGTCTTAATTATGTTCTTGATTTCTGTCCTAATATCAATAGGATAGCTAAACCACTGCATGATAGGTTAAAAAAGACCCCTGTTGCATGGTCCGAAGAACATACTAGGATTGTCAAGCATATAAAGACCATTGTAAAAAACATTCCATGTTTATTTCTTGCAAATCCAGCATTGCCTAAGATAGTAGAAACTGATGCATCTAATATAGGCTATGGTGGTATATTAAAGCAAAAGGAAAATGATAAAGAAAAGATAGTACAATATGTTTCTGCCCATTGGAATGATTGTCAGAAAAATTATTCTACTATCAAAAAAGAAATTCTTTCTATTGTCTTATGCATTTCTAAATTTCAAAGTGATTTATTAAATAAAAAATTTTTACTTAGAATTGATTGCAAAGCTGCAAAACATGTTTTGGAAAAAGATGTTCAAAATATTGCTTCAAAACAAATTTTTGCAAGATGGCAAGCTATTTTAAGTATTTTTTATTTTGATATTGAATTTATTAAAGGTGATAAAAATTCTGTTCCAGATTTTCTAACCAGAGAATTTCTTCAAAACAGATAATGCCGCCAAAGAAGAAAGACAAAGGTAAAGCAGTTCTTAAAGATTCCGAATCTCAAGCAACCTCCAAAGAACCTCAATCAACTCCTTCCAAAGAAAAATTGCTTTCTTCGGCCATGCCCATTAAATCTTGGATTGAAATGGTTGAAGAACATGAAACCAAATACAAAGCCATTTCCACTGATGACCAAATAAAACAGTGGATGAGTTCCATTACAAAATCACCCGAGCTTATGCTCGCTCTCCAAAACCTCTCTCAAAGCCAAATTGTTCCAAAGGAAGACATTGAAATAGCAAAACCCATTCCAAAAGAAATTTCAAAGCATTCCTCCCAAAATGTGGTTGTCTCCGGAGAAAGTTCATCTTCCCAAATTGTGCTTTCTCAGCCAACCCCTTCAAAGAAAACTTCTGATTGGTTTGATAAAACCCATTTTCAAAACATTTTATCAATGGAAGATGGTTTTTACCATACTGATCCTTTTCATGCAATTTCAAAGTTTTTCCCTAAAAACTGGTTTTTTAAACCATGGGATTTAACAAAACCCCAATCGTATTACCAAAGCATTTTAGAGGCCACTGAGTCTGTAAAATTTAAACACTTTTTCCTCAGTGAGACTCATAAAGAACCAGCCTATTCAACGGCTACCATTTTACAATGAGTCCTTTGGACTCTAAATCCTTTATTTCATTTTTACAATGCTGTTCGAAATCCATATTCATTTGAATTGGACGGGCTTTAGTAGGTATTTATTTTTCATCAAAAGAGCTTTCATAAGGCAAATCAACCAAATACTGTTTTCTTTCCCAAAACGCGGATGGTAAATCAGCACATATTTCTTTTTCAATGAGGGTTTTAAAATCAAAAATCTTTCTTTGGATAAATTCATTTTGTAATTGCTTTTCAATTCTTTGAAGGCTTAAATCCTTTTTTAAACAAAACAAATCGGTTTGTTTGGATTTAAGCATGGCATTGATTTGGTTCTGATAAACAGAACAGGCTTTGACAATGTTAAGGTTTCTTGTTTTCAGTTTTTCAATAAAAGGGAAAACAAGTCTTTTAGATTTTGCTTTAAAGGATATACTATCATAATTGACAGCATATGGAGTAATTAGATTTATAAATGGTGTTCCCAAAATAACAGTATGGTGTATGTCATTAGTGAGAAGAAAAGAAGTCCGAAATTCAAATCCATTGTTATGAACAGAAGCATCAACTTTTGATTTGATTTTAAGTTTTGAATTATTGGCGGCAGAAAGCCTCTCATTTGTCTTCTCATGAAATTGTTTTGGAACAACATTTTCTTTAATACAATTTAAATCGGCACCAGTGTCGAAAAGGGCAATGGTGTCAATTTCAAAATCTTTGGAAAAAACTAAAGTGATTTTGATCATATACTTTCTGGTGGTGATTTGCTTTAAAACAAATAAAAAATCATTGGGCACAGATTCAATATTTTCAAGATTTTGCCCATTATCACCATCCTTATTAGAATCTTCATTCAATTATTTTTGCAAAAGGAGTTGAATAGTATCGGAATCATGCTTTTGTTTTTCTTTTAAATCCTTGATTTCGATTTTAATATCATTGATTTCTTTTTGAAGATCTTGGATATTAGGAACAACCTTTTTTGTTTTCTTTTTGTCCAAAATCTCAGTAAGGTCATAAGAAGTCTTTTTAACAATCGAAACTTTGGAAGATTCTGTTTTATTAGAATCAAGGGTTTTCAAAAGTTTATCAAGATATTCCTTTTGAAGATTAGGATCAGAAATATGCTTTACAAGTTCAAGAAAAATTTCTTGGTCTTTAGTCAAAACATTGATTTTCTTTAAATAAGAATCCGAAGTATCGGAATCAGTAAAAGAATCAGAGATATCTGAGTCATTTAACTCATCAACCTGTAAAGGTTCACTGTCTCCCGTCATGGAAGACTCAGAGTCAGAAGACTCTATGAGCAAAGGGGCAATTTTGGATAGGATTTCCTCATCGAGGTCAAGCTCATGAAGCCTCCTATTCATCCTGCAATATCTTGCAGTATGACCTTTAATACCACATTTATGGCATATGGCTTCTTTGTAATTGAATGGGGTTGTAGGTTTGGCTCTAAACTCTGGTTTGGTTTTAGACTCTTTTCTTTTAGAGAACTTGGGTCTATTATTAGGCCTCGAGGGTTTCTTATAATGTGGTTCTCTAAAATTTTGAAAGGGTTTCCTACGGAATTTAGATTTGTGATGTTTTTTGTATGGTTTTGAAGAACACTTATCATCACAATCTTTGGAAGTAGAAGTCTTAAAAGGGTCATAGTTGAACTGTTTACAAAAACTGCCTAATTCTTGCTTAGACTTCTTAAGTTCCCACTTAAGACGTTTTTGTAATTTCAAATCTTGACAAATCTTTAAGCCTTCTTTGTTGACAAAACTGACAAGTTCACCATAGGTGAGCTCATCATAAGGAATTCGGTTATCATAAAGGGCTTTAATGGAATTTCTAACACAAATTTCTTGGTCTTTAGTCAAAACATTGATTTTCTTTAAATAAGAATCCGAAGTATCGGAATCAGTAAAAGAATCAGAGGTATCTGAGTCATTTAACTCATCAACCTGTAAAGGTTCACTGTCTCCCGTCATGGAAGACTCAGAGTCAGAAGACTCTATGAGGAAAGGGGCAATTTTGGATAGGATTTCCTCATCGAGGTCAAGCTCATGAAGCCTCCTATTCATCCTGCAATAACTTGCAGTATGACCTTTAATACCACAATAGCCCACCCGTTTTTTGGGCATTTTTCGGCAGGGGGGTTTTGGAGCCCCGACCTTCGGGTGCTTATTTTTGGGTACGGCTCTGCCCGCAGACTATTTTTGGCACACGAAGGCCCCTCGTAAAGTCTCGCCCCATTCTGAGTCCGGCGGATGAACTTCGCCTGCCCCACCCCCCAAGGCCATAGCCAACCAGTTTTTTGGGCATTTTTCGGCAGGGGGGCTTTGGAGCCCCGACCTTCGGGCCCTTATTTTTGGCCGCGGCTGTGCCCGCGTCCTATTTTTGGCACATGGAGACCCCTTGCATAGTCTCGTCCCATTCCGAGTCCGGCGGACGAACTTCGCCAGCCCTACCCCCCAAGGCTATAGCCCACCCATTTTTTGGGTATTTTTCCGTGGCGGGGCTTTGGCACCCCGACCTTCGGGTGCTTATTTTTGGGCGCGGGTGTGGCCACGGCGTATTTTTGGCACACGGAGGCCCCTCGCAAAGTCTCGCCCCATTCCGAGTCCGGCGGACGAACTTCGCCGGCTCCACCCCCCAAGGCTATAGCCCACCCGTTTTTTGGGCATTTTTCTGCAGGGGGGCTTGGTGCCCCGACCTTTGGGCGCTTATTTATTGGCGCGGCTGTGCCCGCGGCCTATTTTTGGCACACGGAGTCCCCTCGCAAAGTCTCACCCCATTCCAAGTCCGGCGGACGAACTTCGCCAGCCCCACCCCCACCCCCCAAGGCTATAGCCCACCAATTTTTTGGGCATTTTTCCGCAGGGGGGCTTGGCGCCCCGGCCTTCGGGTGCTTATTTTTGGGCGCTGCTGTGCTCGCGGCCTATTTTTGGCACACGGAGGCTCCTCGCAAAGCCTCGCCCCATTCCAAGTCCGGCGGATGAACTTCTCTTGCCCCACTCCCTAAGGCCATAGCCCACCAGTTTTTTGGGCATTTTCCGCAGGGGGGCTTTAGTGACCCGGTCTTCGGGGGCTTATTTTTGGGCGCGGCTGTGCCCGCGGCCTATTTTTGGCACACGGAGGCCCCTCACAAAGTCTCACCCCATTCCGAGTCGGGCGGACGTACTTCGCCAGCCCCACCTCCTAGGGCTAAATCCCACCCGTTTTTTGGGCATTTTTCCGCAGGGGGGCTTTGGCGCTCCCACCTTCGGCTGCTTATTTTTGGGAATGGTTGTGCCAGCGACCTATTTTTGGCACACAGAGGCCCCTTGTAAAGTCTCGCCCCATTCCGAGTCCGGAGGACGAACTTCGCCAGCCCCAGCCCCACCCCCCAAGGATATAGCCAACCTATTTTTTGGGCATTTTTCCGCAGGGGTACTTTGGCGCCCCGACCTGCGGGCGCTTATTTTTGGGTGCAGCCGTGGCCACGGACTATTTTTGGCACACGGAGGCCCCTCGTAAAGTCTCGCCCCATTCCGAGTCCGGCGGACGAACTTCGCCAGCCGCACTCCCCAAGGCTATAGCCCACCCGTTTTTTGGGCATTTTTCCGCAGGGGGGCTTCTGCGCCCCGACCTTCGGGTGCTTATTTTTGGGGGCGGCTGTGCCTGCCGCATATTTTTGGCACACAGAGGCCCCTCGCAAAGTCTCGCCCCATTCCGTGTCCGGCGGACGAACTTCGCCATCCCCACCCCCCAAGGCTATAGCCCACCCGTTTTTTGGGCATTTTTCCGCAGGGGGGCTTTGGCGCCCCGACCTTCGGGCGCTTATTTTTGGGCGCGGCTGTGTCCGTGGCCTATTTTTGGCCCACGGAGTCCCCTCGCAAAGTCTGGCCCATTCCGAGTCCGGCGGATGAACTTCGCCATCCCCACCCCCATGGCTATAACCCACCCGTTTGTTGGGCATTTTTCCGCAGGGGGGCTTTGGCACCCCGACCTTCGGGCGCTAATTTTTGGATGTGGCTGTGTCCACGACCTATTTTTTGGCACACGGAGGACCCTCACAAAGTCTCGCCCCATTCCTAGTCCGGCGGACGAACTTCGCCAGCCCCACCCCCAGGATATACCCCACCCATTTGTTGGGCATTTTTCCGCAGTGGGGCTTTGGCGCCCTGACCTTCGGGTTCTTATTTTTGGGCGCGGCTGTGTCCGCAGCCGATTTTTGGCACACGGAGACTCCTCGCAAATTCTCGCCCCATTCCAAGTCCGGCGGATGAACTTCGCCAGCCCCACCCCCCAAGGCTATAGCCCACCCGTTTTTTGGGTATTTTTCCGCAGGGGGCTTTGGCGCCCCGACCTTTGGGCACTTATTTTTGGGCGCGGCTGTGCCCGCAACCTATTTTATACACACGGAGGCCGCTCGCAAAGTCACGCCCCATTCCGAGTCCGGCGGATGAACTTCGCCAGCCCCACCCCACAAGGCTATAGCCCAACCGTTTTTTGGGCATTTTTCTGCAGGGGGGCTATGGCGTCCCGACCTTCCGGCGCTTATATTTGGGCGTGGGCGTGTCCGCAGCGTATTTTTGGCACATGGAGGCCCCTTGAAAAGTCTCGCCCCATTCCGAGTCCGGCGGACGAACTTCGCCAGCCCCACCCCCCTAGGCTATAGCCCACCCGCTTTTTGGGCATTTTTCCACAGGGAGGCTTTTACGTCCTGACCTTCGGGCGCTTATTTTTGGGCGAGGGTGTGCCCGCGGCCTATTTTTGGCACACGGAGGCCCCTCCCAAAGTCTCATCCTATTTCGAGTCCGGTGGACGAACTTCGCCAGCCTCACCCCCCTAGGCTATAGCCCACCCGTTTTTTGGGCATTTTTCCGCAGGAGGGCTTTGGCGCCCCGACCGTCGGGCACTTATTTTTAAGTGCGGCTGTGTCAGCGGCCTATTTTTGGCCCCTCGTAAAGTCTCACCCCATTCCGAGTTCGGCGGACGAACTTCGTGAGCCCCACCCCCAAGGCTATAGCCCACCCGTTTTTTGGGCATTTTTCCGCGGGGGGGCTTTAGCGCCCCGACCTTCGATCGCTTATTTTTGGGCGCGGCTGTGCCCGAGGCCTATTTTTGGCACACGGAGACCCCTCACAAAGTCTCGCCCCATTCCGAGTCCGGCGGACGAACTTCGCCAGCCCCACCCCCCAAGCTATAGCCCACATATATTTTGTGCATATTTCCGCAGGGGAGCAATGGCGCCCCAACCTTCGGGCGCTTATTTTTGGCTGCGGCTGTGTCCGCGGCCAATTTTTGGTACACGGAGGCCCATCGCAAAGTCTCACCCCATTCTGAGTCCGGCGGACGAACTTCGCCAGCCCCACCCCCCAAGGCTATAGCCCACCCGTTTTTTGGGCATTTTTTCCGCAGGGGGCCTTTGGTGCCTCGACCTTTGGGTGCTTATTTTTGGGTACGGCTGCGTCCATGGCCTATTTTTGGTACACGGAGGCCCCTCGCAAAGACTCACCCCATTCCGAGTCCGGCGGACGAACTTCTCCAGCCCCACCCCCGAAGGCTGTAGCCCACCCGTTTTTTGGGCATTTTTCTGCAGGGGGGCTTTGGCACCCTGAACTTCGGGCGCTTATTTTTGGGTACGGCTGTGCCCGTATCCTATTTTTGGCACACAGAGGCCCCTCGCAAAGGCTCGCCCCATTCCGAGTCCGGCGGACGAACTTCGCCAGCCCCACCCCCCATGGCTATAGCCCACCCTTTTTTTGGGCATTTTCCCACAGGGAGGCTTCGGCGCCCCGACCTTCGGGCACTTATTTTTGGCCGCGGCTGTGCCCGCGGCCTATTTTTGGCACATGGAGGCCCCTCGCAAAGTCTCGCCGCATTCCGAGTCTAGCGGACGAACTTCGCCCGCCCCACCCCCCAAGGCTGTAGCCCACCCGTTTTTTGGGCATTTTTCTCCAGGGGCCTTTGGCGCCCCGACCTTCGGCTGCTTATTTTTGGGCGCGGCTATGCCCGCGGCCTATTTTTGGCACACAGAGGCCCCTCGCAAAGTCTCTCCCCATTCCGAGTCCTGCGGACGAACGTCTCCAGCCCCACCCCCCAAAGCTATGGCCCACCCGTTTTTTGGGCATTTTTCTGCAGGGGGCTTTGGCGCCCCAACCTTCGGCTGCTTATTTTTTGACGCGGCTGTGCCTGCGGCCTATTTTTGGCACAAGGAGGCCCCTTGGAAAGTCTAGCCCCATTTCGAGTCCGGCGGACGAACTTTGCCAGCCCCACCCCCCACGTGTATAGCCCACCCACTTTTTGGGCATTTTTCTGCAGGGGGCTTTGGCGCCCCGACCTTCGGCTGCTTATCTTTGGGAGCAGCTGTGCCCGCGGCCTATTTTTGGTACACGGAGGCCCCTCGCAAAGTCTCGCCCCATTCCGAGTCATGCGGACGAACTTCGCCAGCGCCACCCCCCAAGGCTGTAGCCCACCTGTTTTTTGGGCATTTTTCCGCAGGGGGGCTTTGGCGCCCCGACCTTCGGGCGCTTATTTTTGGATGCGGCTGTCCCCGCGGCCTATTTTTGGCACACAGAGAACCCTCGGGAAGTCTCGCCCCATTCCGAGTCTGGCGGACGATCTTCGCCAGCCCCCACCCCCCAAGGCTATAGCCCACCCGTTTTTTTGACATTTTTCCGCAGGGGGGCTTTTGCGTCCCAACCTTCGGGCGCTTATTTTTTGGCGCGACTGTGCCCGCGCCCTATTTTTGGCTCACGGAGTCCACTCGTAAAGTCTCGCCCAATTCCGAGTCCGGCGGACGAACTTCGCCAGCCCCACCCCCCATGTGTATAGACCACCCATTTTTTGGGTATTTTTCCGCAGGGGGGCTTTGGTGCCCCGACCATTGGGTACTTATTTTTGGGCA
The DNA here is from genome assembly GCA_002013955.2 of Citrus medica. Taxonomy (NCBI): domain Eukaryota; kingdom Viridiplantae; phylum Streptophyta; class Magnoliopsida; order Sapindales; family Rutaceae; genus Citrus; species Citrus medica. Next base: position 8,916 of record MKYO02000595.1, read on the forward strand.
TGGCTGTGCCCGCGGCCCTTTTTTGGCACACGGAGGCCCCTCGTAAAGTCTCGCCCCATTCTGAGTCCGGCGGACGAACTTCGCCAGCCCCACCCCCCATGGCTGTAGTCCACCCGTTTTTTGGGCATTTTTCTGCAGCGGGCTTTGAAGCCCCGACCTTCAGCAGCTTATTTTTGGGCGCGGCTGTGTCCGCGGCCTGTTTTTGGCACACGGATGCCCCTCGTAAATTCTAGCCCCATTCCGAGTCCGTCGGACGAACTTCGCTAGCCCCACCCCCCAAGGCTATAGCCCACCTGTTTTTTCGGCATTTTTCCGCAGGGGGTCTTTGGCGCCTCGACCTTCGGGCGCTTATTTTTGGGTGCAACTGTGCCCGCGGCCTATTTTTGGAACACGGAGGCCCTTCGCAAAGTCTTGCCCCATTCCGAGTCCGGCGCACGAACTTCGCCAGCCCAAACCCCCACGTGTATAGCCCACCCGTTTTTTGGGTATTTTTCCGCAGGGGGGCTTTGGCGCCCCGACCTTTGGGTGCTTATTTTTGGGCATGGCTGTGCCCGTGGCCTATTTTTGGCACACGGAGGCCCCTCGTAAAGTCTCGCCCCATTCTGAGTCCGGCGGACGAACTTCGCCAGCCCCACCCCCAGCCTATAGCCCACCCGTTTTTTGGGCATTTTTCCGCAGGGGGGCTTTGGTGCCCCGACCTTCGGGCGTTTATTTTTGGGCACGCCTGTGTCCGCGCCCTATTTTTGGCACAGAGATTCCCCTCGCAAAGTCTCGTCCCATTCCGAGTCCGGCAGACGAACTTCGCCAGCCCCAGCCCCACCCCCCAAGGATATACCCAACCTATTTTTTGGGCATTTTTCCGCAGGGGTACTTTGGCGCCCCGACCTGCGGGCGCTTATTTTTGGGTGCAGCCGTGGCCACGGACTATTTTTGGCACACGGAGGCCCCTCGTAAAGTCTCGCCCCATATGCAGGGGGCTTTGAAGCCCCGACCTTCGGCTGCTTATTTTTGGGCGCGGCTACATCCGCTGCTTATTTTTGGCACACGGAGGCCCCTCCCAAAGTCTCGCCCCATTCCGAGTCCGGCGGACAAACATCGCCAGCCCCACCCCCCACGTGTATAGCCCACCCGTTTTTTGGGTATTTTTCCGCAGGGGGGCTTTGGCGCCCCGACCTTTGGGTGCTTATTTTTGGGCATGGCTGTGCTCGTGGCCTATTTTTGGCACACGGAGGCCCCTCGTAAATTCTTGCCCCATTCCAAGTCCTGCGGACGAACTTCGCCAGCCGCACCCCCCACGTGTATAGCCCACCCACTTTTTGGGCATTTTTCTGCAGGGGACTTTGGCGCCCCGACCTTCGGCTGCTTATCTTTGGGAGCGGCTGTGCCCGCGGCCTATTTTTTTTACACGGAGGCCCCTCTTAAAGTCTTACCCCATTCCGAGTCTGGCGGACGAATTTCGCCAGCCCCACCCCCCAAGGCTGTAGCCCACCTGTTTTTTGGGCATTTTTCCGCAGGGGGGCTTTTGCGTCCCAACCTTCGGACACTTATTTTATGGTGCGACTGTGCCCACACCCTATTTTTGGCTCACGGAGTTTCCTCGCAAAGTCTCACCCCATTCCGAGTCCAGCGGACGAACTTCGCCAGCCCACCACCCACGTGTATAGCCCACCTGTTTTTTTGGGTATTTTTCCGCAGGGGGGCTTTGGTGCCCCGACCGTTGGGTACTTATTTTTGGGCATGGCTGTGCCCGTGGCCTATTTTTGGTACACGGAGGCTCCTCGTAAAGTCTCGCCCCATTCTGAGTCCGGCGGACGAACTTCGCCAGCCCCACCCCCTAA
>MKYO02000595.1:11748-32568 GCA_002013955.2 Citrus medica
AGGCCCCTCACAAAGTCTCGCCCCATTCCGAGTCCGGCGGACAAACTTCGCCAGCCCCACCCCCCAAGGCTATATCCCACCCATTTTTTGGGCATTTTTCCGCAGGGGGGCTTTGGCGCCCCAACCGTCGGGCACATATTTTTGGGCACGGCTGTGTCTGCGGACTATTTTTGGCACTCGGAGGCCCCTCGCAAATTCTCGCCCCATTCCGAGTCCGGCGGACAAACTTCGCCAGCCCCACCCCCCAAGGGTATAGCCCACCAGTTTTTTGGGCATTATTCCGCGGGGGGGCTTTGGCGCCCCGACCTTCGGGCGCTTATTTTTGGACGTGGCTGTCCCGCGGCCTATTTTTGGTACACGGAGACCCCTTGCAAAGTCCTGCCCCATTCCGAGTCCGGCAGACGAACATCGCCAGCCCCAACCCCCAAGGCCCACCCGTTTTTTAGGCATTTTCTTCGCAGGGGGGCTTTTGCGCCCCGACATTCGGGCACTTATTTTTGGGAGCGACTGTGCCCGCGGCCTATTTTTCGTACACGGAGGCCCCTTGAAAAGTCTCGTCCCATTCCGAGTCCGGCGGACGAAATTCGCCCTCCCCACCCCCCAAGGCTATAGCCCACCTGTTTTTTGGGCATTTTTCCGCAGGGGGTCTTTGGCGCCCCGACCTTCGGGCGCTTATTTTTGGGCCCGACTGTGTCCGCGGCCTATTTTTTGAACACGGAGGTCCTTCGCAACGTCTCGCCCCATTCTGAGTCCGGCGCACGAACTTCGCCAGCCCAAACCCCCAAGGCTATACCCAACTGTTTTTTGGGCATTTTTCTGCAGGGGGAATTTTGCGCCCCGACCTTCGGGCACTTCTTATTGGGCGCGGCTGTACCCACGGCCTATTTTTGGCACACGTAGACCCCTCGGAAAGTCTCGCCCCATTTTGAGTCCGGCGGACGAACTTCGCAAGCCCCACCCCCCAAGGCTATAGCCCACCTGTTTTTTGGGCATTTTTCCGCAGGGGGTCTTTGGCGCCCCGACCTTCGGGCGCTTATTTTTGGGCCCGACTGTGCCCGCGGCCTATTTTTGGAACACGGAGGCCCTTCGCAAAGTCTGGCCCCATTCTGAGTCCGGCGGACGAACTTGGCCAGCCCAAACCCTCAAGGCTATACCCAACTGTTTTTTGGGCATTTTTCTGCAGGGGGAATTTGGCGCCCCGACCTTCGGGCACTTCTTCTTGGGCGCGGCTATGCCCACGGCCTATTTTTAGCACATGGAGACCCCTCGGAAAGTCTCACCCCATTCTGAGTCCGGCGGACGAACTTCACCAGCCCCACCCCCCACGTGCATAGCCCACCCGGTTTTTGGGTATTTTTCTGCAACGGGGCTTTGGCGCCCCGACCTTTGGGTGCTTATTTTTGGGCATGGCTGTGGCCGTGGCCTATTTTTGGCACACGGAGGCCCCTCGTAAAGTCTCGCCCAATTCTAAGTCCGGCGGACGAACTTCGCCAGCCCCAGCCCCTAAGGCTGTAGCCCACCTGTTTTTTCGGCATTTTTCTGCAGGGGGCTTTGAAGTCCCGACCTTCGGCTGCTTATTTTTGGACGCGGCTACGTCCGCGGCCTATTTTTGGTACACGGAGGCCCCTCGCAAAGTCTCGCCCCATTCCGAGTCCGGCGGACAAACTTCGCCAGCCCCACCCCCCAAGGTTATAGCCCACCCATTTTTTGGGCATTTTTCCGCAGGGGGCTTTGGCGCCCCAACCGTCGGGCACATATTTTTGGGCACGGCTGTGTCCGCGGACTATTTTTGGTACTCGGAGGCCCCTCGTAAATTCTCGCCCCATTCCGAGTCCGGCGGACAAACTTCGCCAGCCCCAACCCCCAAGGCCATAGCCCACCTGTTTTTGGGGCATTTTTTTCGCAGGGGGGCTTTGGCGCCCCGACCTTCGGGCACTTATTTTTGGCAGCGGCTGTGTCCGCGGCCTATATTTGGCACATGGAGGCCCCTTGAAAAGTCTCGCCCCATTCCGAGTTCGGCGGACGAAATTCGCCCGCCCCACCCCCCAAGGCTATAGCCCACCTGTTTTTTGGGCATTTTTCCGCAGGGGGGCTTTGGCGCCCCGACCTTCGGGGGCTTATTTTTGGGAGCGACTGTGCCCGCGGCCTATTTTTGGAACACGGAGGCCCTTCGCAAAGTCTCGCCCCATTCCGAGTCCGGCGCACGAACTTCGCCCGCCCAAACCCAAGGCTATACCCAACTGTTTTATGGGCATATTTCTGCAGGGGGGATTTGGCGCACCGACCTTCGGGCAATTCTTTTTGGGCGCGGCTGTGCCCACGGCCTATTTTGGGCACACGGAGTCCCCACGCAAAGTCTCGCCCCATTCCGATTCCGGCGGAGGAACATTGACGTCCCTACCCCCCGAGGCTATAGCCCACCCGTTTTTTGGGCATTTTTCCGCAGGGGGGCTTTGGCGCCCCGACCTTTGGGCGCTTATTTTTTGATGCGGCTGTCCCCGCGCCCTATTTTTGGCTCACGGACACCCCTCGAAAGTCTCGCCCCATTCCGAGTCCGGCGGACGAAGTTCGCCAGCCCCACCCCCCAAGGCTATAGCCCACCCGTGTTTTGGGCATTTTTCCGCAGGGGGGCTTTGGCGCCCCAACCTTCGGGCGATATTTTTTGGCGCGGCTGTGCCCGCGCTCTATTTTTAGCTCACGGAGTCCCCTCGCAAAGTCTCAGCCCATTCCGAGTCCGGCGGACGAACTTCGCCAGCCCCACCCCCCAAGGCTATAGCCCTGTCTCTTATACACATCTGGCTATAGCCCACCCGTTTTTTGGACATTTTTCTGCAGGGGGGCTTTGGCGCCCCGACCTTCAGGTGCTTAGTTTTAGTCGCGGCTGTGCCCGCGGCCTATTTTTGGCACACGGAGGCCCCTCGCAAAGTCTCACCCCATTCCGAGTCCGGCGGACGAACTTCGCCAGCCCCACCCCCCAAGGCTATAGCCCTGTCTCTTATACACATCTGGCTATAGCCCACCCGTTTTTTGGACATTTTTCTGCAGGGGGGCTTTGGCGCCCCGACCTTCAGGTGCTTAGTTTTAGTCGCGGCTGTGCCCGCGGCCTATTTTTGGCACACGGAGGCCCCTCGCAAAGTCTCACCCCATTCCGAGTCCGGCGGACGAACTTCGCCAGCCCCACCCCCCAAGGCTATAGCCCTGTCTCTTATACACATCTGGCTATAGCCCACCCGTTTTTTGGACATTTTTCTGCAGGGGGGCTTTGGCGCCCCGACCTTCAGGTGCTTAGTTTTAGTCGCGGCTGTGCCCGCGGCCTATTTTTGGCACACGGAGGCCCCTCGCAAAGTCTCACCCCATTCCGAGTCCGGCGGACGAACTTCGCCAGCCCCACCCCCCAAGGCTATAGCCCTGTCTCTTATACACATCTGGCTATAGCCCACCCGTTTTTTGGACATTTTTCTGCAGGGGGGCTTTGGCGCCCCGACCTTCAGGTGCTTAGTTTTAGTCGCGGCTGTGCCCGCGGCCTATTTTTGGCACACGGAGGCCCCTCGCAAAGTCTCACCCCATTCCGAGTCCGGCGGACGAACTTCGCCAGCCCCACCCCCCAAGGCTATAGCCCTGTCTCTTATACACATCTGGCTATAGCCCACCCGTTTTTTGGACATTTTTCTGCAGGGGGGCTTTGGCGCCCCGACCTTCAGGTGCTTAGTTTTAGTCGCGGCTGTGCCCGCGGCCTATTTTTGGCACACGGAGGCCCCTCGCAAAGTCTCACCCCATTCCGAGTCCGGCGGACGAACTTCGCCAGCCCCACCCCCCAAGGCTATAGCCCTGTCTCTTATACACATCTGGCTATAGCCCACCCGTTTTTTGGACATTTTTCTGCAGGGGGGCTTTGGCGCCCCGACCTTCAGGTGCTTAGTTTTAGTCGCGGCTGTGCCCGCGGCCTATTTTTGGCACACGGAGGCCCCTCGCAAAGTCTCACCCCATTCCGAGTCCGGCGGACGAACTTCGCCAGCCCCACCCCCCAAGGCTATAGCCCTGTCTCTTATACACATCTGGCTATAGCCCACCCGTTTTTTGGACATTTTTCTGCAGGGGGGCTTTGGCGCCCCGACCTTCAGGTGCTTAGTTTTAGTCGCGGCTGTGCCCGCGGCCTATTTTTGGCACACGGAGGCCCCTCGCAAAGTCTCACCCCATTCCGAGTCCGGCGGACGAACTTCGCCAGCCCCACCCCCCAAGGCTATAGCCCTGTCTCTTATACACATCTGGCTATAGCCCACCCGTTTTTTGGACATTTTTCTGCAGGGGGGCTTTGGCGCCCCGACCTTCAGGTGCTTAGTTTTAGTCGCGGCTGTGCCCGCGGCCTATTTTTGGCACACGGAGGCCCCTCGCAAAGTCTCACCCCATTCCGAGTCCGGCGGACGAACTTCGCCAGCCCCACCCCCCAAGGCTATAGCCCTGTCTCTTATACACATCTGGCTATAGCCCACCCGTTTTTTGGACATTTTTCTGCAGGGGGGCTTTGGCGCCCCGACCTTCAGGTGCTTAGTTTTAGTCGCGGCTGTGCCCGCGGCCTATTTTTGGCACACGGAGGCCCCTCGCAAAGTCTCACCCCATTCCGAGTCCGGCGGACGAACTTCGCCAGCCCCACCCCCCAAGGCTATAGCCCTGTCTCTTATACACATCTGGCTATAGCCCACCCGTTTTTTGGACATTTTTCTGCAGGGGGGCTTTGGCGCCCCGACCTTCAGGTGCTTAGTTTTAGTCGCGGCTGTGCCCGCGGCCTATTTTTGGCACACGGAGGCCCCTCGCAAAGTCTCACCCCATTCCGAGTCCGGCGGACGAACTTCGCCAGCCCCACCCCCCAAGGCTATAGCCCTGTCTCTTATACACATCTGGCTATAGCCCACCCGTTTTTTGGACATTTTTCTGCAGGGGGGCTTTGGCGCCCCGACCTTCAGGTGCTTAGTTTTAGTCGCGGCTGTGCCCGCGGCCTATTTTTGGCACACGGAGGCCCCTCGCAAAGTCTCACCCCATTCCGAGTCCGGCGGACGAAATTCGCCCGCCCCACCCCCCAAGGCTATATAGCCTACCCATTTTTTGGTCATTTTTCTGCAGGGGGGCTTTGGCGCCCCGACCTTCAGGTGCTTAGTTTCTGTCTCTTATACACATCTCCCCCAAGGCTATAGCCCACCCGTTTTTTGGGCATTTAGCCGTAGATGTGTATAAGAGACAGGAGCTTCGGCGCCCCGACCTTCGGGCGCTTATTTTTGGGCGCGGCTGTGCCGACGGCCTATTTTTCACACAAGGAGGTCCCTCGCAAAGTCTCGCCCCATTCCGAGTCCGGCGGACGAACTTCGCCAGCCCCACCGCCCAAGGCTATAGCCCACCTAAGATGTGTATAAGAGACAGCCCCAAGGCTATATCCCACCCATTTTTTGGGCATTTTTCCGCAGGGGGGCTTTGGCGCCCCGACCTTCAGGTGCTTAGTTTCTGTCTCTTATACACATCTCCCCCAAGGCTATAGCCCACCCGTTTTTTGGGCATTTAGCCGTAGATGTGTATAAGAGACAGGAGCTTCGGCGCCCCGACCTTCGGGCGCTTATTTTTGGGCGCGGCTGTGCCGACGGCCTATTTTTCACACAAGGAGGTCCCTCGCAAAGTCTCGCCCCATTCCGAGTCCGGCGGACGAACTTCGCCAGCCCCACCGCCCAAGGCTATAGCCCACCTAAGATGTGTATAAGAGACAGCCCCAAGGCTATATCCCACCCATTTTTTGGGCATTTTTCCGCAGGGGGGCTTTGGCGCCCCGACCTTCAGGTGCTTAGTTTCTGTCTCTTATACACATCTCCCCCAAGGCTATAGCCCACCCGTTTTTTGGGCATTTAGCCGTAGATGTGTATAAGAGACAGGAGCTTCGGCGCCCCGACCTTCGGGCGCTTATTTTTGGGCGCGGCTGTGCCGACGGCCTATTTTTCACACAAGGAGGTCCCTCGCAAAGTCTCGCCCCATTCCGAGTCCGGCGGACGAACTTCGCCAGCCCCACCGCCCAAGGCTATAGCCCACCTAAGATGTGTATAAGAGACAGCCCCAAGGCTATATCCCACCCATTTTTTGGGCATTTTTCCGCAGGGGGGCTTTGGCGCCCCGACCTTCAGGTGCTTAGTTTCTGTCTCTTATACACATCTCCCCCAAGGCTATAGCCCACCCGTTTTTTGGGCATTTAGCCGTAGATGTGTATAAGAGACAGGAGCTTCGGCGCCCCGACCTTCGGGCGCTTATTTTTGGGCGCGGCTGTGCCGACGGCCTATTTTTCACACAAGGAGGTCCCTCGCAAAGTCTCGCCCCATTCCGAGTCCGGCGGACGAACTTCGCCAGCCCCACCGCCCAAGGCTATAGCCCACCTAAGATGTGTATAAGAGACAGCCCCAAGGCTATATCCCACCCATTTTTTGGGCATTTTTCCGCAGGGGGGCTTTGGCGCCCCGACCTTCAGGTGCTTAGTTTCTGTCTCTTATACACATCTCCCCCAAGGCTATAGCCCACCCGTTTTTTGGGCATTTAGCCGTAGATGTGTATAAGAGACAGGAGCTTCGGCGCCCCGACCTTCGGGCGCTTATTTTTGGGCGCGGCTGTGCCGACGGCCTATTTTTCACACAAGGAGGTCCCTCGCAAAGTCTCGCCCCATTCCGAGTCCGGCGGACGAACTTCGCCAGCCCCACCGCCCAAGGCTATAGCCCACCTAAGATGTGTATAAGAGACAGCCCCAAGGCTATATCCCACCCATTTTTTGGGCATTTTTCCGCAGGGGGGCTTTGGCGCCCCGACCTTCAGGTGCTTAGTTTCTGTCTCTTATACACATCTCCCCCAAGGCTATAGCCCACCCGTTTTTTGGGCATTTAGCCGTAGATGTGTATAAGAGACAGGAGCTTCGGCGCCCCGACCTTCGGGCGCTTATTTTTGGGCGCGGCTGTGCCGACGGCCTATTTTTCACACAAGGAGGTCCCTCGCAAAGTCTCGCCCCATTCCGAGTCCGGCGGACGAACTTCGCCAGCCCCACCGCCCAAGGCTATAGCCCACCTAAGATGTGTATAAGAGACAGCCCCAAGGCTATATCCCACCCATTTTTTGGGCATTTTTCCGCAGGGGGGCTTTGGCGCCCCGACCTTCAGGTGCTTAGTTTCTGTCTCTTATACACATCTCCCCCAAGGCTATAGCCCACCCGTTTTTTGGGCATTTAGCCGTAGATGTGTATAAGAGACAGGAGCTTCGGCGCCCCGACCTTCGGGCGCTTATTTTTGGGCGCGGCTGTGCCGACGGCCTATTTTTCACACAAGGAGGTCCCTCGCAAAGTCTCGCCCCATTCCGAGTCCGGCGGACGAACTTCGCCAGCCCCACCGCCCAAGGCTATAGCCCACCTAAGATGTGTATAAGAGACAGCCCCAAGGCTATATCCCACCCATTTTTTGGGCATTTTTCCGCAGGGGGGCTTTGGCGCCCCGACCTTCAGGTGCTTAGTTTCTGTCTCTTATACACATCTCCCCCAAGGCTATAGCCCACCCGTTTTTTGGGCATTTAGCCGTAGATGTGTATAAGAGACAGGAGCTTCGGCGCCCCGACCTTCGGGCGCTTATTTTTGGGCGCGGCTGTGCCGACGGCCTATTTTTCACACAAGGAGGTCCCTCGCAAAGTCTCGCCCCATTCCGAGTCCGGCGGACGAACTTCGCCAGCCCCACCGCCCAAGGCTATAGCCCACCTAAGATGTGTATAAGAGACAGCCCCAAGGCTATATCCCACCCATTTTTTGGGCATTTTTCCGCAGGGGGGCTTTGGCGCCCCGACCTTCGGGCGCTTATTTTTGGGCGCGGCTGTGCCGACGGCCTATTTTTCACACAAGGAGGTCCCTCGCAAAGTCTCGCCCCATTCCGAGTCCGGCGGACGAACATCGCCAGCCCCACCCGCCAAGGTTATAGCCCACCCGTTTTTGGGCATTTTCCCGGAGGGGGCCTTTGGCGCTCCAACCTTCGGGCCCTTATTTTTGGACACGGCTGTGTCCACGGCCAATTTTTGGCACACAAAGGCCCCTTGTAAAGTCTCGCCCCATTCCGAGTCCGGCGGACGAACTTCGCCCGCCCCACCTCCCAAGGCTATAGCCAACCCGTTTTTCGGGCATTTTTCCGCAGGGGGGCTTTGGCGCCCCGACCTTCGTGCGCTTATTTTTGGACTCGGCTGTGCCTGCACCATATTTTTGCACAAAGGCCCCTTGCAAAGTGTCGCCCCATTCTGAGTCCGGCGGACGAACTTCGCCAGCCCCAGCCCTACCCTCCAAGGCTATAGCCCACCCGTTTTTTGGGCATTTTTCCGCAGGGGGGCTTTGGCGCCCCGACCTTCGTGCGCTTATTTTTGGACTCGGCTGTGCCTGCACCATATTTTTGCACAAAGGCCCCTTGCAAAGTGTCGCTCCATTCTGAGTCCGGCGGACGAACTTCGCCAGCCCCAGCCCTACCCTCCAAGGCTATAGCCCACCCGTTTTTTTGGGCCAAGGCCGCAGGGGGGCTTTGGCGCCCCGACCTTCAGGCACTTCTTTTTGGGCGCCGCTGTGCCCGCGGCCTATTTTTGGCACACGGAAGCCCCTCGCAAAGTCTCGCCCCATTCCGAGTCCGGCGGACGAACTTCGCCAGCCCCACCGCCCAAGGCTATAGCCCACCTATTTTTTGGGCTTTTTTTCCGCAGGGGGCTTTGGCACCCCGACCTTCCGGCGCTTATTTTTTGGCGCGGCTGAGCCGACGGCCTATTTTTCACACACGGAGGTCCCTCGCAAAGTCTCGCTCCATTCCGAGTCCGGCGGACGAACTTCGCCAGCCCCACCCCCCAAGGCTATAGCCCACCAGTTTTTTGGGCAATCTTCCGCGGGGAGGCTATGGCGCCCCGATCTTCGGGCGCTTATTTTTAGACGCGGCTGTGCCCGCGGCCTAGTTTTGGCACACGGAGGACCCTCGTAAAGTCTCGGCCCATTCCGAGTCCTGCGGACGAACTTCGCCAGCCCCACCCCCCAAGGCTATAGCCCACCAGTTTTTTGGGCATTCTTCCGCGGGGGGGCTTTGGCGCCCCGACCTTCGGGCACTTATTTTTAGACGGGGCTGTGTCCGCGGCCTATTTTTGGCACACGGAGGCCCCTCGCAAAGTCTCGCCCCATTCCGAGTCCGGCGGACGAACTTCGCCAGCCCCACCGCCCAAGGCTATAGCCCACCTATTTTTTGGGCTTTTTTCCGCAGGGGGCTTTGGCACCCCGACCTTCCGGCGCTTATTTTTTGGCGCGGCTGAGCCGACGGCCTATTTTTCACACACGGAGGTCCCTCGCAAAGTCTCGCTCCATTCCGAGTCCGGCGGACGAACTTTGCCAGCCCCACCCCCCAAGGCTATAGCCCACCAGTTTTTTGGGCAATCTTCCGCGGGGAGGCTTTGGCGCCCCGATCTTCGGGCGCTTATTTTTAGACGCGGCTGTGCCCGCGGCCTAGTTTTGGCACACGGAGGACCCTCGTAAAGTCTCGGCCCATTCCGAGTCCTGCGGACGAACTTCGCCAGCCCCACCCCCCAAGGCTATAGCCCACCAGTTTTTTGGGCATTCTTCCGCGGGGGGGCTTTGGCGCCCCGACCTTTGGGCACTTATTTTTAGACGCGGCTGTGCCCGTGGCCTATTTTTGGCACACGGAGACCCCTCGTAAAGTCTAGGCCCATTCCGAGTCCGGCGGACGAACTTCGCCAGCCGCACCCCCGAAGGCTATAACCCACCCATTTTTTGGGCATTTTTCTGCTGGGGGGTTTCGCGCCCCGACCTTTGGGCGCTTATTTTTGGGTACAGCTGTGCCCGCGGCCTATTTTTGGCACTCGGAGGCCCCTCGCAGAGTCTAGCCCCATTTCCGAGTCCGGCGGTCGAACTTCGCCAGCCGTACTCCCCAAGGCTATAGACCACCCATTTTTTGGGCATTTTTCCGCAGATGGGCTTTGGCGCCCCGACCTTCGGATGCTTATATTTGGGCGCGGCTGTACTCGCGGCCTGTTTTTGGCAAACGGAGGCCCCTCGAAAAGTCTCGTCCCATTCCTAGTCCGGCGGACGAACTTCTCCAGCCCCACCCCCCAAGGCTATAGCCCACCCGTTTTTTGGGCATTTTTCCACCGGGGGGCTTTGGCGCCCCGACCTTCAGGCACTTATTGTTGGGTACGGCTGTGCCCATGGCCTATTTTTGGCACACGGTATCCTCTCGCAAAGTCTCGCCCCATTCTGAGTCCGGCGGACGAACTTCGCCAGCCCCACCCCCCAAGGCTATAGCCCACCTGTTTTTTGGGCCTTTTTCCGCAGGGGGCTTTGGCGCCCCGACCTTCCGGCACTTATTTTATGGCGCGGCTGAGCCGACGGCCTATTTTTCACACACGGAGGCCCCTTGCAAAGTCTCGCCCCATTCCGAGTCCGGCGGACGAACTTCGCCAGCCCCACCCCCCAAGGCTATAGCCCACCAGTTTTTTGGGCAATCTTCTGAGGGGGGGCTTTGGTGCCCCGACCATCGGGCGCTTATTTTTAAACGCGGCTGTGCCTGCGGCCTATTTTTGGCACACGGAGGCCCCTCGCAAAGTCTCGCCCCATTCCGAGTCCGGCGGACGAACTTCGCCAGCCCCACCCCCCAAGGCTATAGCCTGTCTCTTATACACATCTCGGGGCGCAAAAGCCCCCCCGCGGAAAAATGCCCAAAAAACGGGTGGGCTATAGCCTTCGGGGGTGGGGCAGGCGAAGTTCGTCCGCCGGACTCAGAATGGGGCGAGACAGATGTGTATAAGAGACAGGCCCCACCCCCCAAGGCTATAGCCCACCCTTTTTTGGGCATTTTTCCGCGGGGGGGCTTTTGCGCCCCGACCCTCAGGCACTTATTTATCAGTACGGCTGTGCCCGCAGCCTATTTTTGGCAGACGGAGGCCCCTCGTAAGGTCTCGCCCCATTCCGAGTCCGGTGGACGAACTTCGCCGGCCCCAACCCCCAAGGCTATAGCCCACCGTTTTTTGGGCATTTTTCCGCAGGGGGGCTTTGGCGCCCCGACCCTCGGGCACTTATTTTTCAGTACGGCTGTGCCCGCAGCCTATTTTTGGGACACGGAGGCCTCTCGCAAAGTCTCGCCCCATTCCGAGTCCGGCGGACGAACTTCGCCAGCCCCATCCCCCAAGGCTATAGCCCACCCATTTTTTGGGCATTTTTCCTCAGGGGGGCTTTGGTGCCCCGACCTTTGGCTGTGCCTGCGGTCTATTTTTGGCACAGGGAGGCTCCTCGCAAAGTCCCGCCCCATTCTGAGTCCGGCGGACAAATTTAGCCAGCCCCACCCACCAAGGCTATCGCCCACGCATTTTTTGGGCATTTTTCCGCATGCGGGCTTTGGCGCCCCCACCCTCGGGCGCTTATTTTTTGGTACAGCTGTGTCCGCGGCCTATTTTTGGCACACGGATGCCCCTCGCAAATTCTAGCCCTATTCCGAGTCCGGTGGACGAACTTCGCCAGCCCCACCCGCCAAGGCTATAGCCCACCTGTTTTTTGGGCATTTTTCCGCAGGGGGGCTTTGGCGCCCCGGGGCGTTTATTTTTGGACGCGGTTGTCCCTGCGGCCCATTTTTGGTACACGGAGACCCCTCGCAAAGTCTCGTCCCATTCCGAGTTCGGCAGACGAACTTCGCCAGCCCCAACCCCCAAGGCCATGGCCCACCTGTTTTTTGGGCATTTTTTTCGCAGGGGGGCTTTGGCGCCCTGACCTTCGGGCACTTATTTTTGGGAGCGGCTGTGCCCGCGGCCTATTTTGGGTACACGGAGGCCCCTTGCAAAGTCTCGCCCCATTCCGAGTCCGGCGGACGAACTTCGCCAGCCGCACCCCCCAAGGCTATAGCCCACCTGTTTTTTGGCTTTTTTCCGCAGGGGGGCTTTGGCGCCCTGACCTTCGGGCACTTATTTTTGGGAGCGGCTGTGCCCGCGGCCTATTTTGGGTACACGGAGGCCCCTTGCAAAGTCTCGCCCCATTCCGAGTCCGGCGGACGAACTTCGCCAGCCGCACCCCCCAAGGCTATAGCCCACCTGTTTTTTGGCTTTTTTCCGCAGGGGGGCTTTGGCGCCCTGACCTTCGGGCACTTATTTTTGGGAGCGGCTGTGCCCGCGGCCTATTTTGGGTACACGGAGGCCCCTTGCAAAGTCTCGCCCCATTCCGAGTCCGGCGGACGAACTTCGCCAGCCGCACCCCCCAAGGCTATAGCCCACCTGTTTTTTGGCTTTTTTCCGCAGGGGGGCTTTGGCGCCCTGACCTTCGGGCACTTATTTTTGGGAGCGGCTGTGCCCGCGGCCTATTTTGGGTACACGGAGGCCCCTTGCAAAGTCTCGCCCCATTCCGAGTCCGGCGGACGAACTTCGCCAGCCGCACCCCCCAAGGCTATAGCCCACCTGTTTTTTGGCTTTTTTCCGCAGGGGGGCTTTGGCGCCCTGACCTTCGGGCACTTATTTTTGGGAGCGGCTGTGCCCGCGGCCTATTTTGGGTACACGGAGGCCCCTTGCAAAGTCTCGCCCCATTCCGAGTCCGGCGGACGAACTTCGCCAGCCGCACCCCCCAAGGCTATAGCCCACCTGTTTTTTGGCTTTTTTCCGCAGGGGGGCTTTGGCGCCCTGACCTTCGGGCACTTATTTTTGGGAGCGGCTGTGCCCGCGGCCTATTTTGGGTACACGGAGGCCCCTTGCAAAGTCTCGCCCCATTCCGAGTCCGGCGGACGAACTTCGCCAGCCGCACCCCCCAAGGCTATAGCCCACCTGTTTTTTGGCTTTTTTCCGCAGGGGGGCTTTGGCGCCCTGACCTTCGGGCACTTATTTTTGGGAGCGGCTGTGCCCGCGGCCTATTTTGGGTACACGGAGGCCCCTTGCAAAGTCTCGCCCCATTCCGAGTCCGGCGGACGAACTTCGCCAGCCGCACCCCCCAAGGCTATAGCCCACCTGTTTTTTGGCTTTTTTCCGCAGGGGGGCTTTGGCGCCCTGACCTTCGGGCACTTATTTTTGGGAGCGGCTGTGCCCGCGGCCTATTTTGGGTACACGGAGGCCCCTTGCAAAGTCTCGCCCCATTCCGAGTCCGGCGGACGAACTTCGCCAGCCGCACCCCCCAAGGCTATAGCCCACCTGTTTTTTGGCTTTTTTCCGCAGGGGGGCTTTGGCGCCCTGACCTTCGGGCACTTATTTTTGGGAGCGGCTGTGCCCGCGGCCTATTTTGGGTACACGGAGGCCCCTTGCAAAGTCTCGCCCCATTCCGAGTCCGGCGGACGAACTTCGCCAGCCGCACCCCCCAAGGCTATAGCCCACCTGTTTTTTGGCTTTTTTCCGCAGGGGGGCTTTGGCGCCCTGACCTTCGGGCACTTATTTTTGGGAGCGGCTGTGCCCGCGGCCTATTTTGGGTACACGGAGGCCCCTTGCAAAGTCTCGCCCCATTCCGAGTCCGGCGGACGAACTTCGCCAGCCGCACCCCCCAAGGCTATAGCCCACCTGTTTTTTGGCTTTTTTCCGCAGGGGGGCTTTGGCGCCCCGACCAGATGTGTATAAGAGACAGGTCTCGCCCCATTCTGAGTCCGGCGGACGAACTTCGCCAGCCCCACCCCCAAGGCTATAGCCCACCCGTTTTTTGGGAATTCTTCCGCGGGGAGGCTTTGTCGCCCCGACCTTCGGGGGCTTATTTTTAGACGCGGGTGTGCCCGCGGCCTATTTTGGGTACACGGAGGCCCCTTGCAAAGTCTCGCCCCATTCCGAGTCCGGCGGACGAACTTCGCCAGCCCCACCCCCCAAGGCGATAGCCCACCCGTTTTTTGGGCATTTTCCACAGGGGGGCTTTGACGCACCGACCTTTGGGCGCTTATTGTTGGACATGGCTGTACCCATGGCCTATTTTTGGCACACGAAGGCCCCTCGCAAAGTCTCACCCGATTCCGAGTCCGGCGGATGAACTTCGCCAGCCCCACCCTCCAAGCCTATTGCCCACCCCTTTTTTGGGCATTTTTCCGCAGGGGGGCTTTGGCGCCCCGACCTTCGGGTGCTTATTGTTGGGCGTGGCTGTGCCCGCGGCCAATTTTTGGCACACGGTAGCCCCTCGCAAAGTCTCGCCCCATTCCGAGTCCGGCGGACGAACTTCGCCAGCCCCACCCCTCAAGGCTATAGCCCACCCGTTTTTTGGGCATTTTACCGCACGGAGGCTTTGGCGCCCTCACCTTCGGGCGCTTATTTTTGGGCGCGGCTATTTTTGGGCGTAGCTGTGCCCGAGGCCTATTTTTGGCGCACGGAGGCCCCTCGCAAAGTCTCGCTCCATTCCGAGTCCGGCGGACGAACTTCGCCAGCCCCACCCCTCAAGGCTATAGCCCACCCGTTTTTTGGGCATTTTACCGCACGGAGGCTTTGGCGCCCTCACCTTCGGGCGCTTATTTTTGGGCGCGGCTATTTTTGGGCGTAGCTGTGCCCGAGGCCTATTTTTGGCGCACGGAGGCCCCTCGCAAAGTCTCGCTCCATTCCGAGTCCGGCGGACGAACTTCGCCAGCCCCACCCCTCAAGGCTATAGCCCACCCGTTTTTTGGGCATTTTACCGCACGGAGGCTTTGGCGCCCTCACCTTCGGGCGCTTATTTTTGGGCGCGGCTATTTTTGGGCGTAGCTGTGCCCGAGGCCTATTTTTGGCGCACGGAGGCCCCTCGCAAAGTCTCGCCCCATTCCGAGTCCGACAGACGAACTTCGCCAGTCCCAGCCCCCAAGGCTATAGCCCACCCGTTTTTTGGGCATTTTACCGCACGGAGGCTTTGGCGCCCTCACCTTCGGGCGCTTATTTTTGGGCGCGGCTATTTTTGGGCGTGGCTGTGCCCGAGGCCTATTTTTGGCGCACGGAGGCCCCTCGCAAAGTCTGACCCCATTCCGAGTCCGGCGGACGAACTTCGCCAGCCCCACCCCCCAAGGCTATAGCCCACCTGTTTTTTTGGGCTTTTTTCCACAGGGGGGCTTTGGCGCCCCATCCTTCCGGTGCTTATTTGTTGGCGCGGCTGTGCCCACGGCCTACTTTTCACACACGAAAGGCCCCTAGCAAAGTCTCGGCCCGATCGGAGTCCGGCGGATGAACTTCACCAGCCCCACCCCCCAAGGCTATAGCCCACCCGTTTTTTGGGCTTTTTTCCGCAGGGGGGCTTTGGCGCCCCGACCTTCGGGCGTTTATTTTTGGGCGCGGCTGTGCCCGCGGCCTATTTTCCCCACACGGAGGCCCCTCACAAAGTCTCGCCCCATTCCGAGTCTGGCGGACGAACTTCGCCAGCCCCACCCGCCAAGGTTATAGCCCACCCGGTTTTGGGCATTTTCCCGGAGGGGGCCTTTGGCGCCCCGACCTTCGGGCCCTTATTTTTGGACGCGGCTGTGTCCACGGCCAATTTTTGGCACACAGAGGCCCCTTGTAAAGTCTCGCCCCATTCCGAGTCCGGCGGACGAACTTCGCCGGCCCCACCTCCCAAGGCTATAGCCAACCCGTTTTTCGGGCATTTTTCCGCAGGGGGGCTTAGGCACCCCGACCTTCGTGCGCTTATTTTTGGACTCGGCTGTGCCCGCACCATATTTTTGCACAGAGGCCCCTTGCAAAGTGTCACCCCATTCCGAGTCCGGCGGACGAACTTCGCCAGCCACACCCCTACCCTCCAAGGCTATAGCCCACCCGTTTTTTGGGCATTTATCCTTAGGGGGGCTCTGGTGCCTCGACCTTCGTGCACTTATTTTTGGGCGCGGCTGTGTCCTTGGCCTATTTTTGGCACATGGAGGCCCCTCGCAAAGTCTCGCCCCATTCCTAGTCCGGCAGACGAACTTCGCCAGCCCCAACCCCCAAGGCCATAGCCCACCCGTTTTTTTGGGATTTTTCCGCAGGGGGGCTTTGGCGCCCCGACCTTTGGGTGCTTCTTTTTGGGCGCCGCTGTGCCCGTGGCCTATTTTTGGCACACGGAGGCCCCTCGCAAAGTCTCGCCCCATTCCGAGTCCGGCGGACGAACTTCGCCAGCCCCACCGCCCAAGGCTATAGCCCACCTATTTTTTGGGCTTTTTTCCGCAGGGGGCTTTGGCACCCCGACCTTCCGGCGCTTATTTTTTGGCGCGGCTGAGCCGACGGCCTATTTTTCACACACGGAGGTCCCTCGCAAAGTCTCGGTCCATTCCGAGTCCGGCGGACGAACTTCGCCAGCCGCACCCCCGAAGGCTATAACCCACCCATTTTTTGGGCATTTTTCTGCTGGGGGGTTTCGCGCCCCGACCTTTGGGCACTTATTTTTGGGTACAGCTGTGCCTGCGGCCTATTTTTAGCACTCGGAGGCCCCTCACAGAGTCTAGCCCCATTTCCGAGTCCGGCGGTCGAACTTCGCCAGCCGTACTCCCCAAGGCTATAGACCACCCATTTTTTGGGCATTTTTCCGCAGATGGGCTTTGGCGCCCCGACCTTCGGATGCTTATATTTGGGCGCGGCTGTACTCGCGGCCTGTTTTTGGAAAACGGAGGCCCCTCGAAAAGTCTCGTCCCATTCCTAGTCCGGCGGACGAACTTCTCCAGCCCCACCCCTCAAGGCTATAGCCCACCCGTTTTTTGGGCATTTTTCCACCGGGGGGCTTTGGCGCCCCGACCTTCAGGCACTTATTGTTGGGTACGGCTGTGCCCATGGCCTATTTTTGGCACACGGTGTCCTCTCGCAAAGTCTCGCCCCATTCTGAGTCCGGCGGACGAACTTCGCCAGCCCCACCCCCCAAGGCTATAGCCCACCTGTTTTTTGGGCTTTTTTCCGCAGGTGGCTTTGGTGCCCCGACCATCGGGCGCTTATTTTTAAACGCGGCTGTGCCTGCGGCCTATTTTTGGCACATGGAGGCCCCTCGTAAAGTCTCGGCCCATTCCGAGTCCGGCGGACGAACTTCGCCAGCCCCACCCCCCAAGGCTATAGCCCACCCGTTTTTTGGGCATTCTTCCCCGGGGGGGCTTTGGCGCCCCGACCTTCGGGGGCTTATTTTTAGAAGCGGGTGTGCCCGCGGCCTATTTTTGGCACACGGAGGCCACTCGCAAAGTCTCGGCCCATTCCGAGTCCAGCGGACGAACTTCGCCTGCCCCACCCCCCAAGGCTATAGCCCACCCTTTTTTGGGCATTTTTCCGCGGGGGGGCTTTGGCACCCCGACCCTCGGGCACTTATTTTTCAGTACGGCTGTGCCCGCAGCCTATTTTTGGCAGACGGAGGCCCCTCGTAAGGTCTCGCCCCATTCCGAGTCCGGCGGACGAACTTCGCCGGCCCCAACCCCAAGGCTATAGCCCACCGTTTTTTGGGCATTTTTCCGCGGGGGGGCTTTGGCGCCCCGACCCTCGGGCCTGTCTCTTATACACATCTCGGCCCCAACCCCAAGGCTATAGCCCACCGTTTTTTGGGCATTTTTCCGCGGGGGGGCTTTGGCGCCCCGACCCTCGGGCCTGTCTCTTATACACATCTCGGCCCCAACCCCAAGGCTATAGCCCACCGTTTTTTGGGCATTTTTCCGCGGGGGGGCTTTGGCGCCCCGACCCTCGGGCCTGTCTCTTATACACATCTACACGGAGGCCCCTCGCAAAGTCTCGCCCCATTCCGAGTCCGGCGGACGAACTTCGCCAGCCCCACCCCCCAAGGCTATAGCCAACCCTCTTTTGGGCATTTTTCTGCAGGGGGGCTTCGGCACCACGACCTTTGGGGGCTTATTTTTGGGCGCGGCTGTGTCCGCGGCCTATTTTTGGCACACGGAGGCCCTTCGCAAAGTCTCGCCCCATTCCGAGTCCGGCGGATGAACTTCGCCAGCCCCACCGCCCAAGGCTATAGCCAACCCTCTTTTGGGCATTTTTCTGCAGGGGGGCTTCGGCACCACGACCTTTGGGGGCTTATTTTTGGGCGCGGCTGTGTCCGCGGCCTATTTTTGGCACACGGAGGCCCTTCGCAAAGTCTCGCCCCATTCCGAGTCCGGCGGATGAACTTCGCCAGCCCCACCGCCCAAGGCTATAGCCAACCCTCTTTTGGGCATTTTTCTGCAGGGGGGCTTCGGCACCACGACCTTTGGGGGCTTATTTTTGGGCGCGGCTGTGTCCGCGGCCTATTTTTGGCACACGGAGGCCCTTCGCAAAGTCTCGCCCCATTCCGAGTCCGGCGGATGAACTTCGCCAGCCCCACCGCCCAAGGCTATAGCCAACCCTCTTTTGGGCATTTTTCTGCAGGGGGGCTTCGGCACCACGACCTTTGGGGGCTTATTTTTGGGCGCGGCTGTGTCCGCGGCCTATTTTTGGCACACGGAGGCCCTTCGCAAAGTCTCGCCCCATTCCGAGTCCGGCGGATGAACTTCGCCAGCCCCACCGCCCAAGGCTATAGCCAACCCTCTTTTGGGCATTTTTCTGCAGGGGGGCTTCGGCACCACGACCTTTGGGGGCTTATTTTTGGGCGCGGCTGTGTCCGCGGCCTATTTTTGGCACACGGAGGCCCTTCGCAAAGTCTCGCCCCATTCCGAGTCCGGCGGATGAACTTCGCCAGCCCCACCCCCCAAGGCTATAGCCCACCCATTTTTTGGACAACTGTCTCTTATACACATCTCGGACGAACTTCGCCAGCCCCACCCCCCAAGGCTATAGCCCACCCGTTTTTTCGGCATTTTCCTGCAGGGGGCTTTGGCTCCCCGACCTTCGGACGCTTATTTTTGGGCGTGGCTGTGGGCGCGGCCTATTTTCGGCACACGGAGGCCCCTTGCAAAGTCTCGCCCCATTCCTAGTCCGGCGGACGAACCTCGCCAGCCCCACCCCCTCCCCCCAAGCCTATAGCCTACCCGTTTTTTGGGCATTTTTCCGCAGGGGGGCTATAGCGCCCCAACCGTCGGGCGCTTATTTTTGGGCATGGCTGTGCCCGCGGCCTATTTTTAGCACACGGAGGCCCCTCACAAAATTTCACCCCATTCCGAATCCGGCGGACGAACTTCGCCAGCCCCACCCCCCAAGGCTATAGCCCACCCGTTTCGTGGGCATTTTTCCACTGGGGGGCTTTGGCGCCCAGACCTTCTTGAGCGTGGCTGTGCCCGCGGCCTATTTTTGGCACACGGAGGCCCCTCGCAAAGTCTCACCCCATTCCGAGTCCGGCGGACGAACTTCGCCAGCCCCACCCCCCAAGGCTATAGCCCACCCGTTTTTTCGGCAATTTTCCGCGGGGGGTTTTGGCGCCTAGACCTTCACGCTCTTATATTTGGGCGTGGCTGTGCCCGCGGCCTATTTCTTGTACATGGAGCCCCCTCGCAAAGTCTCGCCTCACTGCGAGTCCGGCAGACGAACATCGCCAGCCCCACCCACCAAGGCTGTAGCCCACCCATTTTTTGGGCATTTTTCCACAGGGGGGCTTTGGCGCCCCGACCTTCGGGTGCTTATTTTGGGACACGGCAGTACCCGCGGCCTATTTTTGGCACACGGAGGCCCCTCGCAAAGTCTTGCCCAATTCCGTATCCGGCGGATGAACTTTACCAGCCGCACCCCCCAAGGCTATAGCCCACCCATTTTTTGGGCATTTTTCCACAGGGGGGCTTTGGTGCCCCGCGTTTCGGGCGCTTATTTTTGGGCGCGGCTGTAGCCGCGTCCTATTTTTGGCCCATGGAGGCCCCTCGAAAAGTGTCACCCCATTCCGAGTCCGGCGGACAAACTTCAACAGCCCCACCCCCCAAGGCTATAGCCCATCCATTTTTTCGGCATTTTTCCGCAGGGGGGCTTTGGCGTCCCGACCTTTGGGTGCTTATTTTTTGGCGTGGCCGTGGCTACGTCCTATTTTTGGCACACGGAGGCCCCTCGCAAAGTCTCGACCCATTCCGAGTCCGGCGGACGAACTTCGCCAGCCGCACCCCCCAAGGCTATAGCCCACCCATTTTTTGGACAATTTTCTGCAGAGGGGCTTTGGCGGCCCATCCTTCGGGCACTTATTTTTGGACGCGGCTGTACCCGCGGCAGATTTTTCACACACGGAGTTCCCTCGTAAAGTCTCGCCCCATTCCGAGTCCGGCGGATGAAGTTCGCCAACCCCACCCCCCAAGGCTATAGCCCACTCGTTTTTTGTGCATTTTTCTGCAGTGGGGTTTGGCGCCCTGACCTTCAGGGGCTTATTTTTGGCATACGGAGCCCCTCGTAAAGTGTCACCCCATTCCTATTCCGGCGGACGAACTTCGTCAGCCCCACCCCCCAATGCTAGAGCCCACCCGTTTCGTGGGCATTTTTCCGCCGGGGGGTATTGACGCCCAGACCTTCGGGTGCTTATTTTCAGTGCGGCAGTGCCCGCGGCCTATTTTTGGTACACGGAGGCCCCTCAAAAAGTCTCGCCCCATTCCGAGTCCGGCGGACGAACTTCGCCAGCCCCACCCCCAAGGCTATAGCCCACCCGTTTTTTCGGCATTTTTTCGCAGGGAGGCTTTGGCGCCCCGACCTTCGGGTGCTTATTTTAGGGCACGACAGTGCCCGCAGCCTATTTTTGGCACACGGAGGCCCCTCGTAAAGTCTCGCCTCATTCCGAGTCCGGCGGATGAACTTCGCGAGCCCCTCCCCCCAAGGCTATAGCCCATCCGCTTTTTTGCGCAATTTTCCGCAGGGGGACTTTGACGCCCCGACCTTTGGGGGCTTATTTTTGGGCACGGCTGTGCCTGTGGCCTATTTTTGGCACACGGAGGCCCCTCGCAAAGTCTCGCCCCATTCCGAGTCCGGCGGACGAACTTCGCCAGCCCCACCCCCCAAGGCTATAGCCCA
>MKYO02000606.1:0-21514 GCA_002013955.2 Citrus medica
AAAAAAAAAACTCAAAAATTAATTTCGGCCTCCTTCTGAATCTCTTATGGCTGCTTCGACTTGTTGTGTTTCTCTTGGCTTCCGCTCGTCCCTCTCCCTGGCCTTTTTTTTTTCAATTGATGGCCTTTTATAAAGGAAGCATGCTGGCCGCCTCCATTAATTCCTAAGCCAATAAGAATTGTTGAAGCCAAAGCTCATGCCATAACGTGCTTGCCATTTTAAGCCATGCAAAATATTTGCTTCCTTTAATAAAAATATACGCTGAACTTGCAGTTAAATTGTCAAACTACTCTCCACGTGCATAACATATTTGTTAACTAAAATCCTCAAAGCTTGACTCCACATGATTGCATACATGATCATTAATTTAAATTAAATCTTCCTTGATTTGTGCCAATTAATTCTCTTTATTATTTTTCCTTTTTGATTCTTTCAAATAGATTTCTTCTTAAATTTTTTAATTTAATTTTTTTAATCTCATATTATATCTAAAATAACAAAATCTAAAAATTAAAATAAAATTAATATAATAAAATAAAATTTAACATAAAATTAAGTTAAGAAAATATCAAAATAATATATAAATTATTATCACATCATCTGTAAAATGTACAAATACTACTTTACACTTTTAGATGTTAAAAATAATAGTAAAATAATGATTTTAAAGAGTAACTTAACGTTTTCAATAATAAAAGAGGAGATTCGAAAATTGTCAATTGATTCATAAGGGGGTAAGCCAAAATTTACCTTTCTGGAAATGCAGGCGTGTTAATTAGGTCTTGCAACGGTGGGCATTATGGTACTTTCCTAGTGAAGTAGTGACGGTCAAAGAAAAAAATTACAACCTCTAAAATTTTAACCGACGGTAAGAGTGAGTTCTAGAGGTTAATTTGTAATTAAATGAATAAGCAAGAACAGACAGGGAATAAGAATAGCCCATTATCCAAACAACCCGAAAGAAACTACCGCAGCCAAACAGGACCCTATCGAAAACAGAGACAATAAAAATTCGGGGTTTTTAATTAAATACCCTTTAATAGTTTCAAAATTATTTAAATACCCCCTCCCTTTTTAGTTTTCATGGACACCCTAACAAATGTGAGCAAAGTCAGAAATACCTTTAATGATTACATCAAATTCACTCAATGAATTGTCTTCATATTTCTTTCCTCATTTCTTTCACCCAAATCTATTTTTGCTGCCGATTCTTTCAAAATCTCTTAGAATCTCTCAAAATCTCTCATAACTTCTTACACAAATACAATTATGTATTTATTTATTTAACACTCCCTCTTTCTTTAAAGGTGCATTGCTTATTAAACAACCCAATAAGGTATGTTAATGTTGTTGGGTTTTTAATTTTTTAATTTTTAGGAAAATTTAGAAATTTTCCTCACATTACAATGTTTTATTTTCACCATTTTTTCTTATACGTAGAAATATATGCAATGTAGGTTGTTTTATTATTTTTTTCAGCAATATAACTTATTTCTGGCGAAAATGTTTCAAGTTGTGCATTCTTTTGATATCGTGTACGTCATATAGTTAGTCATGTAGGTCGTGTAAGTAATATAGTCGTGTAAGTCGTGTAGGTCGTGCAAGAAATATAGTCGTGTAGGTCATGTAAGAAATATAGTCATGTAGGTCCTGTAAGAAATATAGTCGTGTAAGTCATGTAAGTAATATAGTCGTGTAAGTCGTGTAAGTAATTTAGTCGTGTAGGTCGTATAGTTACTTGTATATGAAATTTAATATTATTGTTTTTATTGTATCATCAGATATGGTTTTGGTACGTGTGCCTATTCTCTTCAATGGTGAATGGATTGAGCAAAATGACGAGTATAAGTTCAAAGGTTCAAAGGCTAAAGGGATAATGATACCATGATCGACAACATATGCCAAATTGGTGGAGAAGATAGTTGAAGTTATTGATATAAATACTTCGGAATTCGAAATCACAATGAAGTTCAAACTTAAGACATCTGATCCTATGCCACCAGTTACAATTCAAACCAATGATGATGTGGAATTTTTTTAGATTCCAATTTAATTTCACTTTTTTTTAATAATTTTTGTTCACATTTTCTGCATAGCAGCAAATATAAATTCTTAGCACAAATTAAGTCTTTAAAGAACTAAATTAATCTAATGATTAATGGAAAAATTCGTGTAATTTTAAAGTCGCAATTAAACATATTACAGCCATTTTAAAAGTTTTTTTTTTATCTTCAAAGTGCTTTCTTCCTCTGGCCAAGCATACAAGCATACATGAGGAATGCCTGCATATAATTAATCCATGAAATCAATTAAGAAAAAAAAATCAACTATAGGAAATTAATGTAATGTTATACACATAAGAACACCATTCGCAGTGATAAAATATTTCCACTCATAACTAGACATATCATGACTTACCATGACTTATAATTGGAAATTAAGAATCTCTCTAACTAATAACATTTCACAAAGTAAAGGTATATGCACAATTCCAATTTATTGTGAGCCTAATTAAACTAAAAGTAATGTGTAGATTCTATTGACAAGAAACAAAATGTGGAATTGAAGGTCGTGTAATTGTGTAATACAAGAAGATCGTGTAATTATTTAATACATGAAGGTCGTATAAACATGCAATACATGAAGGTCGTGTAAACGTGTAATACATGAAGGTCGTGTAATCGTGCAATACATGAAGGTCGTGTAATCGTACAATACATGAAGGCCGTGTAATACACAACCTTGAATCTTACATAACCTTACACGACCAAATCTTGTGTTACATAACAAAATTATAATTAGCACAATCCATTAATTTTTCACAATTTGCATACAGCAAAACAACTAGAAATTTATTTTCGAACATGTTATGAGAGACTTACAACTAATTAATCTATTTTTTCAATATAAAACCCTAGCTTTTTGTTTTTTCCCTTGAATATTAACAAGAAAACTAATTACATGGAATTACTTGTCTCAACTAGTTACATTTTGACAATTTTGCAGTAAATGATCAACTCTCTCCGGCGATTATGTAGTGACGAACTATGTTTCACTTTCTCAGTTGTGGCAGTTTCCCCTTCTTAGGCTTCGTTTGCTCATGTTGAAGTTCGATTTAACATGTATGGAGAATGAATGTTTGTTTCGGTAGAGGTGATGCCGATGAGTGAATTGCAGTGTTTGTTTGTTTGAGTTTGATAATGGAGGGAATTGCAGCATATGAGTGTTTGTTTGCTTCAGTAGAGAAGGGAGAGGTGTTGTTCGTTGAGTTGAAATGTTTTAAAATGAAGATAACTTAATAATTTTTTATCAATTTTTAAAGGGTAGGGATGAAAATTTTGGCAAAAATAGATTTTAGGATATTGAGATAATTTTTGAAGTATGGAGGTGTACCGGGCGCAATTAGCACTAAAAATTCAGCAAAACAGCGCTTCCCTCTGAAGAAGCTCCGGCAAAACAAACAAAAGCAAAAATTATTTTTGCGAATGGGGAAAACCAAGAAGGATTTGCTGACGAAGGCGCCATGGAGAGGCGGCGGCGACGACGACGACGCAGACAAGTTCAAAGACGCGAAGCTGAAAGTCACGAGGGAGCCTGGCGCCACGCCGACAATGCACGTGCCTCGCAAGGTGAAGGGTTCTAGGTACGACGATGTCGATGTCGACAACGACGACCTTCAACTAGACCCCCAGCTCCGTTACAGCTTCCAGCGCAATTATCAGGTCTCCTTTTAGATACCCAATTCATGTTTTTAGGAGATTTTTTTTTGACGGGTTTTAGAATGATTAAAATTTGGTGACGTGAGAGTATTTGAAGTCAATGATTGAAAATTTATGCTTATTTTGATAAGAATGTAGCTCTAGTTTTAATCTTTATGTGTTTCATAGTGATTGGTTCAAATTTTGTTGTTATATTTTGATAATTTACGATACCAATTTCAATTTCCAATGCTTTAGTGAATACGGTTTGTTTGATAACTGTGTGTTTATTTATCTAATTAGCAATGATGAACCCACCAGCATAGAGGCTAACAATGGGTTATTAGTGTTTGCTTGTGCACAGACTAAAGTTGATTTGTTATTCAAGCACGAGTCATGTAGTATAGGGTGAAAAAGAACTTTGTATTTATTGTATATAATGAACATTTTTATGTGGTTCTTGACTGTATGTTTGCTTTTACTGCAGTTTGAAGCATCTTATTGTGACATATATATGGAAATTTTGATTACTCGTTAGATTTGCGGTTCTATAATCTTTGACAAATATCTTAAGACATCTTCTAAATATCTTAAGACACCTGAATTCTAGCTTTGTTTTCGGTGAGTTGAAGTTACAATGATTGTGATGCAAATCTAGGTTGCGCTTGATGAGGAAAGGCATTTATTTTATGCACTTCTGCACTACTGTTAACTGTTAGTCAAGCACCGTGCTCTGTTCTCCATGTAATTGACACTTTAAGGCTATTTGATTGCTCTGTGCTTAAATGTTGTTTTTTTAAGGTCTTGATATATTCTGTTTCATTGTACTTCTATTTAAGAAATTTATGTGTACTTCATTGAGCTGGAGTTTCATTCTTTCATTTTGGTACAGTTTCTTCAACGAGTATTCAGCATAGACACTGTTGTTAAGCCTCTGCCACCTGCCATGGCTTACAATGTTTCTCGCAACTTGAGTTTCTTCACGAGGATTTTCACACAGTTCTTTGGTAAGTTTGATTTTGGCGAGCATTATTGGGAGCTGGGAAGATGGAAAATGAATGATTTTATGCATCGTTCAAAGTTCCAACCCAAGAAGTTATAACAGTTCTTCTCCTTGTCTTCAATGGAAAATTTAATATCTTGTGTTTCAAAATTCATGTAATATTTTAACCTTATAAAACTCAAGCCATAATATTTTTTTGAGAATCTGTGATTGCATTGATAGTATACTCTTGTTCAACATTTTTTTCCCTTGTAAATAATTTGGTGGTAACTTGTATTGCAGATCCTGAAGGTATTGCTAATGCACAGAAATCGCTTGGGTTAGGACAGGAAGAAAAAGCTCGCCGCGTGCGCTGAGGAAAAGGATGTTCTATCTGCTTGTAATTTTGATTGTATGAATACTTCATTTTGTTTGATTTGTTTTTTCTACTGATATTAATGAATTTTACTGTGAAGTCTCAACTAAACACCGAGGACTCTGAATTATGTGGTAGCTGGTTTGCATGAAAAAGAAGTTGTGGTTTCTTAAAGAAAAGACAAGAATTAAAGCTAAACTTTCAAGATCTCATGACTTCCTGAATTGATTAGTTGGGTGGTAAATATGCCAACCTTTCAAGTCCCCTCATGTTAGAAATTTTTCTTCCAAATATTTGGAGGTTAATGCGGCCTGTCTTTTTCCCAGACAAACAGATTTCCTTTATAGATAGTGCTTAAATCTGCTTGAAGTTATCAATAATTATGTAGTTTGTAACAGATTTCCTTTATAGGTATTGGTTAAACCTGCTTGAACTTATCAGCAGTTTTATAGTTTGTAGCTTTGGTATTGAACTGCCATGGAATAACTAAGCTGCAGAAGCTATGCTTTCTGTTATTTGACCGAAACTCGAATTATTGTGGATTAACAGTCACGTCGTGGAGGTCTGATTTATACTTAGAATACCAGTTTTTCTCTTGGCTCTGCCTGGCTACACTTGGCCTTTTGCATGGGTTATCTGTAGCGGTGCTTTTCCATTTTCTTTGGCGGCTGTCAGTTTCCTTCTTTTGGATCCCCTCTTGTGTTCAATTTTCCCACTTTTGTTCTTCTTGGAAAGTGCAGCTGCAGCACCACCAATACTCAATTGTGCCTCTGCTGCCACTACAACATCATTAACACTTCTGTTTACTGTTTGAATTTTCTCTTTCATCTTCTTGAGACCACTATCGCTTTCTCTGATGTTCTGGTTGTTGAAGAAGCTTAGTAGAAGGTTCTACATATCTTACACTGGTTAGAGTTTTCCCATTAACGGCCGCTTCATGATCATCTTCATCCTTAAGTGAAAGTTCACTGCAAAGTTTTAATATTTCTTCAGATTCATCCAACTGGGTTCGTTTGTTAATGGATAAGGTTAATTTTTTTACTGGGTTATACTAAGATTAAGGATGGCAATGGATTGGATCTGATCTAAGATCCATGTGATCCAAATCCAATCGAATCGGATTTGGATCGGTTTAAAATAGATTTGAATCGGATTTGAATATCGATGTGCGGATCTAAGACGGATCTGGAGCAGATCTGGATCTATCTTAATATCTAAATCTATATCCATATCCACTCATCTTTTAATTTTATTTTATTTTAAAAGTTTCTTAACAATTGTGAAATTATAATGATAATAAATTTTATTCATAACATATTAGTAGTATTTACCATGCATTTAAACTCTTAAAACTTAAAGGTTAGTTTTGTAAGTTTAAAGGTCAGTCAGCCCCAAAGCATGTACATGCAATATTCAAATTGCAAGTAAAGTAATATAACCTGACAATTTATTTTATTATATTGGTCAAATAATTTTTAAGGAATATAGTTATTCATATATTTAGTCAAATATGGTCATAATAAAAATAATAAAGGACTGAATATAAATCATATTTAATTTATTTGTCATTATCTAATGTTGTAGGAATGAGGGTAGGTGTATCGTGGATATTAGAATGATGGAGGAGACAATAGAATATTAGATTGATCTTACTCCTGTAATTACTTCAGAATGATATTTTATTATCTTTCTTATTTGTTGTTTTGGTGTAAAAGTATAAGCTACAATATTTATTATATTTTTTAAAAAAATTATATAATTTATTTGTTATCAATATATTTTACCTTTCAATTTTTAATTTAAAAAATTATTACTTTTTTATTACTAAATTTTAGAATTCATGACGGATCTAGAGTAGATTTAGATTTTAATTTTTTTTTCGAATTTGGAGCAGATATAGATATTTATTTATTTTTTAGATCTGGATATGAAGCAAAAAATATAGATTTATGACGGATCTGGAGTAGATATAGATCTTAATTTTTATTATAGATTTGAATCTGGAGCAGAGTAGATCCAATCCATATATGCCCCATTGCCATCCCTAACTAAGATTTTAAAGTTGAAGGTAACTAAAATATGAGGGATCAAATGGAAAACAACTAATTATGATGATAAATTTTTAGCTACAGCCTAGAGATAATAAATTCTTTAGCTTTGGTTAACACTTACTGAGAACCCATCACCATTTATTCCCAACCACCCAGCTCACCTACTGTCCTAGATGATAAAAAATGGATTCAATAAATCTGCTTATGGATAATTGAATAGAATAAACAATAACCAAAATTTTAAAATTTAGTAAAATGATCACGAACACTCACTTTTACACAGACCAATTTTTAAAATGATTATGTCCAAGATGAAATAAATTGGATCACTATAACAAATGATATAATTATTCTAAAATTAGCCTATGTGATAATTTTGCCAAACTAAGAATATGAACCTGTCATGTTGCTTAATTATTTTAATAATTCAATAGTACATTTCTCAAATAAGATGATTAAACTAATATTTTAAGA
The DNA here is from genome assembly GCA_002013955.2 of Citrus medica. NCBI lineage: Eukaryota > Viridiplantae > Streptophyta > Magnoliopsida > Sapindales > Rutaceae > Citrus > Citrus medica. The sequence goes on from MKYO02000606.1 coordinate 7,582, forward strand.
GATTCATTTACAGTAATAAAGAGCAAGGAAAAAAAAAAGGAAAACAAAAAATTGCTGCCACCAATATTTGAACTTTTGTACCTTAAATTTACAGTTTTAATACAACACTCTTGGTACAAAACAACCTAAGGTAAACCAACAAAACAGAAACACTAATGATAATAATGACCTACTTGCAGTATTTCTACTTTGATACCATTTACTATTTGCAGTATTTCTACTTTGATACCATTTAGGCATTTACAATTGCACTTCTCTACCTAAATATTACCAAAATCACTAGGAAAAGAGGTACAGAGAATTCTTTACAGCTCTGTAGTAAAGGATTCAATACTTTATGCGGAACCAACAACCAATTGTCGCAGCAATGAATGCAAGTTGCCCTATAATGCTTTATTCGGGAGAACCTCCACGCCAGTATCCCCATTTACTCATTCCACATTCTGATAGAAATTTCTCATAATCATCTTCAAGTTTTCTGTAAGCATGAGATGACTCTTCAAAGGAAACTAGAGGTTGAGCTTGATCTTGTTCTTCGACTGGATCCTGCACAACAATTAGTGTTTGGTCAGGAAAGAATGATTTACGAACAATAAGATCCATTTCATCATCAAACAAATAGGAAAAAGTAAAACCAAAATAAGATTATGATTCTTTCATATATATTTCATCCTCCATCTAACTTCACATGTATGAAACTGTGTTTAGGTATTTATCACTTAAACATAAGCTTCAGGTACTTGAGGTTATTTAGTTGAATGGTGGAATAAAGCATGAATCGTACCAGAATTTGTTGATGTATGCAAATACACTGAGATCAATGGATCCCTAATGATTAATCATTAATCATTAATCAAATACCATATGGCTGCATATGGCTAGAATATTTGGGGTTTAACTCAAATCTAAGTGCGTAAGATCAGGTTTAGCCAGAATTTCTTGTATAAAGAGTGGCAGTCATAAGCCAAACTTCCTAGTGTATTCATCACAAGTTGGATCTTTAACCCAAGAATTGTCAACCCTAGCATTGATGTATACTGCTGGTTTCTACACTTACAAGAAAGATATGTCTTCTCTTAAATTTTCAACTTGTTAAACAAGATATAATGCTAAGAGCAAGAAACAAAATACCATGAATCACGGAGAGACAAAAGAGACAAGCTAAACACTCCATAATACCAAACGAAGGGAGACTGAGCTCCTACTCTACCAATAACATAAGCATCCTCAAAAATGGCATTGAATGAATCAGTCACTATTTTATCTCAATGTTTCCGTTCTATTTTAGTGCTTTTTTGCCTCACTTGAGATACTTCTAGATTGCCAGTCACATCATACTGTATTAATAACCATGTCTCCTTTTGGATCTTAGAAAGGAGAAGGAAATGAGCCACTAAATAACTCAAGGTACTAGATTCATTGGTTAAGCATTTCTACATGTTACAGAAGCAGTGGACTGTATACTTACATTGGTTCGTGGCCTTGAGCCAGAATCCAAGTCTTCTTCTATTATATCACAAAGAGCAGATTTCCACCTCACAGTTTTGGACCCAGGATGACGTCCCTTAGATCCATTCGCAACTTGGTGTCCTGAACCTCCAGCGATTCTAGTGTGAAATGCACCAATCATGCATCTGATGCAAAATGCTATAAGAGGAACCACAACTAGAAAATAACCAGTGGTTTTGGCCTGTAATAGAATGGATATGCTTGTGAGGTCCCTACCACCAATGAACATACAAGATAAAAGAAAATTTGGAGATAAAAATTACCAAAGACAATGCTGAAATACTTTAACGTTCGGCTTACTTGTGGCAAACCATGAGTGATTTCCATGATAAAATACTTTTTGTCCAAAGGCCCGTCAAAAATATTCAGGGAATGCTGCAGAGTTTCTTTTAGATCGAAGCTAGGTAGTCTATTCCTCCAAATCTGTCAGAGATCATAGCATAGAAAATCGTACTGCATTAGAAGTGAAGTGACAGAACAAATATGACATTCATAAAGAAAAATTAATGAATTTCCAAGAATGAAGCAACATAAGGGATGGAAAACTTAATATAAAGTTCAAGGATACTGGAACATGCATTCCATATTCAAGGACACTGGAACATGCATTCCATAACGCATTGTCAAACAACACATCACTGTGTCAAACAATCTGCTATGCCAAAGCATTTCAATTATTCATCTGTTGCTAAACCTTCATCTGAAAGCACATGATGGCATGATTTTAAATGACTCTTAAGGCCATGCGCAGCAATAACCATCAATAAAATAGCCTCAGAGACCAATTCTATAACTACTATGAAGTGCACTCAGGTTTAAACATCATCTCTTCAAGGATACACTCATATGATGAAATTTGAAAACCTCCTTTAACACCTTGGCTTCTCATTGTTTTGCATGCAATTCCCAGTTTAACTTACAGAATTATGATCACATTAGCAGTCTGTGGCAGTTAAAATGACAGCATAACGGACCTATGAGCATCCATAGGAAGAACGTTGAGAAATGCATATAAGAATAATTGTAGACTTGTAACCTGAGTTAAGGCATTCAATAAGAAAAAATTACTGATACATGATTATATAGATATTCTTTTAGTAATTTGTTTATAGTACATACAGGCTAAACTCCACTCCTATAAGGCAGAATCCAATTTCAAGACCTCCTCTACCATCCTAAGACACCTTATCAACCAAATTGACTAGTACCCACAAACATATAGAATTCAGAACGCAAAGCTCACAAAAGAAAATCCCATACAAGTATTAAATGCACCAATCATGCATCTGATGTACTATGCTATAAGAGAAGCACAACCAGATAACCAGTTGGATTTAGCTTGATAATAGAACAGATAAGCTTGTTGAGGTTTCTAAAAATACTGAACTTACAAGATAAAATAGGAGTTGAAGATAAAACCGTAATCAAATTACCAAAGATATTGATGCAAGTACTTAAACAATGTGCTTACATGTGGAAAACGATGGGTGATTTGCATGGAAATATGCCTTTTGTCCAGAAGCCCATTAAAAACATTGAGGGAACGCCGGTGGATTTCTTTCAGATCAAAGCTAGATATTACATTCTTCACTGTCTGTCAAAGATCATAGTACAGAAACAATGCAGTATTAGAAGCCAGATGTCAGAATAAACGACAAATTCACAGTGAAATTAAAGGATTTCAACCCTGAAGCAACATAAGTGATGGAAAATTTAACTATGAAGTTCAAAGAGATTTTAAGAATATTAAGAAGGTTTGATGAAACTTATAAAATGTGTAATCAATGAGAGAATGTATTGGCTTATGCAAATAAAATTAATATTAATCCACGACATGATGAAAATGGAATAAAAAGAAATTATCTTAATTTATCAAGAACAATATTATCATATCACACACAGAAAATGTTTCATTTTGATGGATGTTTGCATTTTGTAAAATAACTTAAATTATTAGGCGCAATATGGCTTTTCATTGTAAAATAACTAAAATTATTAGTGCGAGGGGGACAAGACCAGAATAACTTGATTCTGATATGAATCGACCAACTAGCAACGAGGTAATATCATGTTAGTCAGCTAGTGAATGAGATTTATGATCAAATATTGTTTGAATTTGGAACGCGTATATCTTCAACTTGTAAATATCTAAGAATACCTTTTCAATTCTCACTCAATTCCTTTTCAATTCTAGTTATCTTTTCATCAGAAATCGTGGCTCAGGGGGGATAAAACACTTGATGCATTCACTCATATGATGAAATCTGAGCATCTTCTTTTCGATCTCGGTTTGCCAAAGTTTCACACAGAACTCCCACCTAGTTTTTCACTTACAAGAACTAAAGAATATATCAACTAACGAGGACCAATTGCAGTTGTAATATATATTCTCTTTGAAAGGTTAAAAAGAAAGGTAATATCTATTCCTAAATATTAATCCGCCTTGCCGAGGAATCACAGCATAAGCAATGTTCATAACTGAAACCGCATGTCAACAAAGTCAAGGCATTTTGCTAAGGCCAAAATTTCTGATAAGATGAACCTGTTGATCAAGCATAGATATATTTTCTTTTTCTTTTAACAGCACATAATGCAAACTGAATTCTACCCCAAGAGACCTTACCAACAAAACCAACTTGTACCCACAAAAGACATTTTATTTGGAATGCAATGTGTGTCACACAAAAATTCCCATGTTAGACATAAAGAGTAGAGAATCAAACAAATAAAGAACAACTGTAAACTAATAACAACCATGGCATTTTGCTCACCGCTTGCAATTCTTCCCTGACAGAAGAAGGAATGTTAAGTCTCTGTCCTTCAAATACAAGATCAACATCCACTATATTCTTATTCACAGCTGCAATAGAATATACAGACACCCCATATTGCTTTGAAATCGAAGTCAAAGTCTCACCCCTGCTACCAAAAGTCATAATTAATACTCAATTCGGTATCTTCCAAATGCACCAAAATCATAACTTGTAAAACAAAAACTGAATGTCACAAAATCTTACTCTTTAACAACATGAACCAGCAAGTGTTTATATGAATTCTGACCATTTGCTTCCTCTTGAAGATGAATTCTCCATTTCTGCCACCAAAAAATCATTTTTAATTTATACCCATCTGCATACCTTCATTATAAGTAAAAAATTGCTTCGAAATCAAAGAAATATTATACCTTTGCAAACCCTCTGAGATGGCGCTTGGAAGAGAAACTAGAAAACAGAACAAAGCAACAATAAATAAATAAATAACAGAGAAATGCAAAGAGCTGACGACGAAGAACAAGAAAAAGATTGGAGACCTGTGAGATGGGAATGTTGCTGTTTGATTTGGAAGAGAGAGGACTCCTTGTCTGTGGCATAGCTTCGACTCCATCAATATCTAACTCACAGACGGATCGATCAAATTCGAAATATCCATATGAAGGTGAAAATACAAAATAGAATCCTCAGCTATTTAAGCTTTATAATTTTAATTCAAATACAAAGTTAAAATACAGAAATATCCCTGATCAAAATACATAGGAACTGTTTTGAAGGTGGCTTATTTTATTTTATTTTTCAAAATTAGAATTTTTGATGCAAATCTCTCTTTGGTTGATTCTTTTCGATTTTTTCCCCCACCTATTTCGAAGTGTATCCGGTCTGTTTTGAGCTCAAATATATGAATAATGATTGGAAAAAAAATTTATATGCTCCGAACCAACACTGATTTTGGAGGTTCTACAAGATTTTTTAATTATAAATATCAATAAAAAATAAAAAATAAAAAAATCTGAAATTTCTGATTGTGCCTATTATAATTGTGTTTAATCAATTCAATACTAGTCTCAATATATATATTTTTTAACGTGCATCTAGAAAAAAAGAAGTTAAAAATATGATTTAAATAATTCAATTAAAAATATCTTAAACATAAGTATTAAGCGTTTAAATGATTGACAATAAATCATAATTATATGTTTGACCAAATTAAATATAGATTTATAAAAATACGATAGTTGAACAAATTAATATTAGGGTCTAGGAAAGCTAAAAAATTATATTTATTCTCTACATATTGGAAAGTCTTATATAATAGATTAGTTAATAACATTTTTCTCAATAAATACAGATTTATGAATTATTATAATTCTCTAGAGTCGATTCTGTATTAAAATATGGCTTCTAGTCATAATCATGTTAAACACAATAAAATCAAGATGAAAGAAAGACCATTAATTCATAAGTTGGTTTTTTGGGATTGAATATGTTAAAGGGCTTATTTCGGTGGGGCAAAGGGTGCAAGATTTTTCTCGTGTCAAAAAAGGTATTTGTGGCCTTACAATATTAATTTGGTATACTTATGTAACTTTCTTTCTTTGACATAATGCTGTAATTCTGCAGTTATTGAGGACTAATAAAAAAATATCCTAAATCAGAATAAGTACTGCCTCCTTCTCTTTTACAATTTCAAATAACATAATATTTTTTTGCATCTATTAAAGGAGCTCCAACGCTCGAAAATTTTGCCCTATTTTGTATTGAGTAGGTATAACTCTCTAAATCAGTAACGACAGGAACTTAAGCTATACCACAATAATATTGATGACAGAAATTTAGTGATCACAATAATATTGATCTAGGTTAATTAGTCTTAATAGATCTCTGATTGTTAATATATCTGTAAATTTTTTATTTCATTATTTCGAAGGAAAAAAAAAAGTAATAATGTTGTCAAAAGCTGCGCCAAGTCAATCCTAAAATTCAGTGTTCTGGCATGCTCCATGGGAGTCCTGAGTAAAGATAAATACTGATGGTGTTGGTAAAAGGAACCCAAATCCATCTTCTAGTGCTGTTGTTTTTGCAGCGTTAATGGTTGTTTTTTGTGATGCTTGGCCGTGTCTTTGGGTTTTTAATCTTGCTTTTATGGTAAATTGTATTCTATTATTTTGGCCTTAGAGATAACGCTGTCCAAAGTTGAATTCACAATTGGCTTCAATGCGATTCGGCATTTCGGCTACTGCTGTACCTTGATTTTAGACTCCCAAATTAAATTCGGCCACCTTGGAATCTTCTTATCCGTTGGCAGAGTTGTATAAATTTGTCCATATTCTTTCGTATGTTCACATGTTTACACAAAAGAGAAGTTTGTTGCACATACTATGACCAAATATCAGTTTGCATGTTCTGTTTACACTTGGTGTCCTCCTATTGCTGTTTGTAAAAATTTACATGGATTTCTGGGTATGCCTGAGCATCAATTTTCTTATTGGAGGCTTTCCTTAAATTTGTAACTCTTTTTTTTTTCCCTTCTTAATAAGGCTTCTCCAGTTAATTAAAAATAAAAGGAAAAGGTTGTGACAATAATATGAAAAGTGTCATTAATATGGTAATAATAGATTTTATAGAGAAATAACATGTCACTAAGGCATTGTCCTGGTGGTACAAGTTAATGTCATAAGTAGAGATGGCCAATGGGTCGGGTGGCATGAGGCACGACACAAGCACGACACAATACGAGCACGTTTCAGTAGGGCACGTGGCACGGCATTGCACGCATGTGAGTCGTGCCGGACTTAAAATTTTAAGCACACGGTCCTTAAAATCACGGCACGATTAGAGGTGGGTCAAAGCACGACACGCAAAAGGGCACATAATAAGCACGCTTTATTGGTGGGCTAAACACGCGGCCCATGAGCTATCAATAAAACGTGGGACAAAGTATATCAAAGTAAAATTTTTTAAATAAAAAAATAATTATAAAATATCATGAATTTACAAATATCTTGTAATTAAATTTTTAATATATTTTTTTAGTATAGGCTTTTAAAAATTAATTTAAGTCATAGTTTAAATAAATATTCTAATTTTTTATGTTTATAATTTATTAAATGGATAAATAAATATCATGATTTTATAAATGATAAATAAAAAATTTTACGACATTAATATTTCATTTATGAAATCATAACTTAATTAATAGTTAATGGAGATATGTTTCATATGTGATTAAAATATTTTTCATATTTATGCAAAAAAAATAAAATTATGAACAAAATTTTTTTATGATAAATTAAAAATTACATTTTCATTCAATGGAGTTCAAGTGCAATTATAATATTAGTAGTTCAAATAAAATTAGGTGTAATTGTTATTCTAGCATTGTAATTTTATTTTTATTAATCATTACTAAAAATATTTCATACATGACATTAATATTTCATTTATGAAATCATAACTTAGTTAATAGTTAATGGATATATGTTTCATTTGTGATTAAAATATTTTTCATATTTATGCACAAAAAAATAAAATTATGAACAAAATATTTTTATGATAAATTAAAAATTACATTTCCATTCAATGGAGTTCAAGTGCAATTATAATATTAGTAGTTCAAATAAAATTAGGTGCAATTGTTATTCTAGGATTGTAATTTTATTTTTATTAATCATTACTATGATTTATGAAATTATTATTATTATTATTATTAGGCTGGTGGGCTTAAAAAAACACGTCAGACACGTGGTCTTGAAAAAAGCACCCCAGGCACGTGGCTTTTTTAGGCACGCTGGACATGTGGGCTTAAAGGTAAAAAAATGATTATTGGGCTTCTTTGGACATGGCCCACGACATGGCACGGGCATAGCACGAGCAGGCTCATACCTTGAACCGTAAGCTGTGCCGAGCTCTTATAAAAAAAAGTGGGCACGACACGGAGCCTGTGTGGGCCGATGTTTGGTGGCACGGCCCATTGGCTATTATCAGTCATAAGTTTAAGTCCCTCTTTGACATTCAAATATGAGATATTATCATTTTACTACCAAAATTTTACTGACATATCATGTTAGTACCAAGATTTGCCGAAAAATACATTTTACTACCAAAGTTTTTCGCCGTTATCAATTCACAACCATTTCGTTAACAACATTAAAAATTTGCTGATGTCATAAGGGCATCAAAGACATTTCTAGCTGTAAGAGTAAAATTGTCTGTTAATTTGATAGATAAATTATCATTTTACTACTAAATTTTTAGGGAAATTATCATTTTACTATCGAATTTTTAGGGGAATTATCATTTTACTACCAATCTCTTGGGGGTAAAATCGACTTTTAACTCAATTTTCGTTAAACATTAATTTTTTCTTAATGGAATGGTAGTGAATTAATAACGGCGCAAAACTTTGGTAGTAAAATATACATTTCGACAAACCTTAGTACTGACATGATATGTCAGTAAAACTTTAGTAGTAAAATGATAATTTCCCTTCAAATATTTATCCTTCCACATAGGTTAAATATCTCACAATAAATTTATAATTTGGTCTTGGTATATTATGGCAAAAACACCCAACCTGTCCCTTGCCAAATTGACCAAACCCAAAAACTTGGGTTTTGGCCTCAATTTAAGGGTCAAGGTATCAAGATATGATTATATTTTAGTCAGGATTCAATATCTACTAAAAAGCGTTGTCCTTAATTTCTAAATTGAAAGAAAAAAAATAACATTTAACACATTACACACACAACTCACGTATGCTTAGTGGTGACAAAGTGGGTTATAAGATTATACGACACAGACACAATACGATTTATCTATTTTTATACTGACAAATATTGACATCATTAATAAATAAGTTGACATGACTCAACATGATAAATAATCGTAATATATTTTTGTTTGACTCCTCAATACGTTTATACATTTATGACAGGAATATCAATTAATGTGTAGTAATAATGTTGAAAATATTAACTAATCTATATGCTGAACACTAAATTAATTATTCGTGTCACATCCATATTGAGTTATAAAATTATTTAAGTCATATTTATGTCATGCTAACTTATTTATTGCCTATTTTTAAGAATAATATCAATATAATTTTTTATTTTTAAATTATTTTTTATTTTCATAGTAAATATGTTAAACAAGTTAATAAAAATAACACAATTAATAAATGAGTTACATAAGTGTTTTGATATTTCAACAAGATTATATGAATTGACACCCCTACGTGCATCTTAAGTATATTTGTCTCCGTTTCATATTAATTTCGTTATTTTGTTAATTTGATTAAACTGTTACAAAATATTGTATTGTTATTAAAACTAAAAAATTTATATTTAACATAAAAATAGAATAGTATTATAAATAAAGAATTAAGAATATGAGTCTAATTCTAAAACAATATCTAAAAATTAAAAAAAGAAATTATGGTCGGGCTCGAAGAAAGCCGTGTCTGACATTGACCTGATAAGGTTAGGCCTGGCCTAATCTTTCCAACTGAGGTTGGACATTTTAAGGGATAAGACATTTCATTTCAATCATGGGGTCGGGCTAAGACTTTTCAGTCCATTACCATCTTTTAGTATGTTTTTAAGGAATTGAATTATTCCCATCACTCCAAAATCCACATAAAATTCCCTTTTTCCATTATACTGATCTTCATGCCAAAAGTACCCATTTTCAAAAACAATTTAAAAAAAAAATTTTTCAAGTCTTTCAACTTAAATTTTCTTACTATTAATTTTTTTTACAATCTTGATATCTCTATTTTTCTCTTTGTGTTTCTCTCTCTACAAAAATTAAAAAACACTAATTTCTAAAAAGTAAAAATAATCAATAAAAAATTAAAAGAAAGAAAAAGAAAGAGATTAAACTCCATACTCATCTCACCAATTTTGAACCCAATGAAAAATAAAAGGGCTCAAGAGCTACCTTTCTTCAAAATTAAACAACAGAATAATCGAATATTGATTACATCAATGGCCGAAAAAAAATCACAAGTGGAAATCCTCTTCTTGATCACAATATAAATGCCTTTATAAAATTGATTGTTCAATATTTCTTTTTTTATAATTGAACTTAGAAGAAGAGAAGAAGAAGAAGTTTTTGTTTCTATGTCTTCAAATTGGTTATTTGCCATGGTTGGCATGTTGATGTGTATGTATGTATGTATGTATGTATGCATTGTCAAGTGTGGGCCTCATCATTTTTTTTAATGTGGATATGTTGTTAAACTGTTCAGTTTAATAGTACTAATATTTGATTTTATTAAACCGTACGGCTTAAAAGCATGTCTACATGAAAAAACAGAGCACTCGCATTAGAGAAGGACTATATGTGTGTGTGTGTGTTTTAAGTTTATGCAAATCAATGGTGTACATTGAAGAGAGAAAAAAATCATACCTCTAAAAGTAAAATAGATTGAAGAGAGGAAAAAAAAATTGAAGTATATTAGTTATAAGGATTTTATAAGATTAATGAAGGGGTGCCAATAGTCTAACTCATTTTTTAGTTTAACTACAAGTGTATATATTATAAATTCCCAATAAGTTGAGCTGTTGACACCCGTCAAATTTCCTTATTAAACCCTCTTCCAACTCATAAAAACCCTTTTTTTATTGGTTTTACATTTTTAACTTCAATTATACTTAACCTGAAGGCCGATAAACCTCGTAATCCTGTATCATTAAAACAAGTTCTGTTCACACCCCCTGTAGATGTTTGCCTTTTCCACTGCGCTTGGCCCTTTCTTTTTTTCTTTTTTGGTGTTTTAACATCGTCCTTGCCTTTTCTTGATAACGTTTACAAATCACTTGCATGAAAAAATGAGGAAAAAAATTTGTGTATTATTTATTATATTAACTGCCACTAGTTTTCGTTTTTTGCCCTTAGGTTGAAAGTTCATTTATTGGAGGTGTTATATATTCATTGTAGCCATGCCTAGTATTTAAAACTAGAAAATAGAACCGCGCTTCACGCAGTTTTGAAAAAATAATTTAGTATTATTCTTTTTTCTTACTTTACACTTGATGAAACTGATAAAAAATATGAATTGATTTTTTTTAAAATGAGGCAGCCTTATAAAAAACAAAAAAAATTATTAGCCAGTAATATAAATAAAGAAGCAACGCAAGATAAAGAATAAAATGAGAGAATATATTATAGAGTGATTTTATTCATTCCAATTGTGTGTGTACAAAACAAAAAGATGAGCTCTCCTTTTATAGTTACATAATCACTCCATGAAATTAATGAAAAATTATGGATCATAATTCCTTGTGAGATAGTGGGAGTTATAGGGAAGCTAAAGGTTGCTAATGGGAGATAATGAGGAGACTAAGAGATATATGTTATGAACATCTACATTTATTTTAATAAATTCATAACACTCCCCCTTGGATGTTCATTACAAAGAATATGCCTCATTAAAATCTTTACATAATTGTTATTGTGTAATAACAATCAAATTAATTATGAGAAGATGAAAAGCCAAATCTAAAAGAAAATTTCTCTATTTATTAGATAATAGAGAATATACAAAGATGAGAAATGGTGATGCCACATCATCTCCTCAAGTCCCAACTTTATATAGATATATAGATATATATATTTTTTTCCCTTTAACATTATCTTAGGTTATCAATAAACTTGTATTTGGTGTGTTTTGTTTAAAATTACAGTCAATTTAGTTATGTGGGGTTTAAAATTAAGAGAGGGAGAATTAGTTTGTATGAATATCGAAAGACAATGAAGTACAGACAATTGAAGATCGTTATTTATGAGTTACGGGATTTATTAAAAAAAGAAAAGAAAAGAAAAGAAAAGCAGAGGAATAAATATGAAGGGCATTTTTTGACATCATAGTGATGTTATTAGAATTATTTTAATTTTTTGAAATTCCTAATATGGTACTTTTAGAGGGTCGGTTTAACAAGAAAATTTGAGGGGTGTTAAAAGCTCAATTCCGTGTGAATCCAACTTGAAATATTATTAGATTGTAAGCCCCCCTTTTTTTTTTCCTCCAAATGTTATTACATAAATCATGACTAATTCCTTTTCCAGAAAAAAAAATAAAATTCATGACTAATTCAAATTTTCTGTGAATAATTAACGTATGGAGGCTAATTTAGGAAACAGATGTGTTAGATTTCTCCGAGATTTCATTGTTTTCTTTCTTGTTTTTTTTTGCCATATTTAGAATGGCCAAATAAATCACACTTTGCAACTTAGGAAGTCTGAGCTGTTGTTGGAACACTGCCCTTGTTGCCTATTTGGGTAGCGTATATTTGGGCACTAATTCTGGATAATATTTTATTGCCATATATATTAATGCCTATAAAACACCCATTACATTTCATTATAATGAGCACAAACTTTTCTTGAAAGCACATATATTGGTATATAGTTAGTCTCGAAGCAAAAACCATGAAGTCAACAGTTTTGCCAATTATTTTATGCATTCTTCTTAGTAGCTTTTTGTTAACCCCCATTGAAGGTATTTTATATTCATATCAGATTAATATAAATCTAGTTAAATTATGTTTGTGCAAATGTGATGTCCAGACACTTGACTCACAAAAACCATCAAATCCCTATATATTTTTTTAATTGGGGTTTCACGATTTTTTTAAAAATATTTTACCAAATAAATATAAATTTTCGTGATTTTTCAATTTAGATTTATGGACTATTGCTTAGATAAGCATAGAGTTGGGTGAATGCTATATTCATTTTCAAATTTATCTATTTTTTTTAATTTTTCGTGGTTGTACAAATTATTTTATAAAAATTATTATTACACATATAATATTATTGGTTGAATGAAAATACTATACAGTCTACGCATTTTTTTTTCAATAAAAACAATTGGGCTATTTCATTTCAATTTCAATAATGACAAAATCGTTACATAAAAACACATAATCTTAAAAAAGAGATTCGTCAGAATTTACATAGAAATTTGTAGCTCTCTCGTGATTCTTTCGGATAACTCTTCATCACTGCACTTAATTATATTTTGATGTATATACAGGGTCACGCTGCCGACTAAACCTAGGGCAACAACCAGGATCATGCGACAGGCCTAAGGATTCAGTGAACTGTGCTCTTGGGGTTAGTCCATCATTGATGCCTACGCATTGCGATTGTGTTAATGTTGGTGCTAATCAGCGAAACTGCACATGTGAAGTTGAGTCACCTCAGTGCCCATCTGAGGCTGCAGCTGCTACAAAACCAAAAGATAATTAATTACTATTATGTATTTTGTTTTTAAATTGGTGAAGTATTCTGCCTATCGGCATATGTTTAGTTGTTATGTTCAAAGCTATCGTTTGATCACAATAATAAAAAAAAGTGATTTTTTAGTTTTTTCCCCCTTGAATTTATCATGGTATACATATTTATATTTATGGTTTTATTAATTATTTCAATTTTATTTATATATTGAATATGAAACCCGTCGAAGTAACTAACGTAAAGAAAAATACAAGCAAGGGGCGACATTGAAACTAACTCCAGAATAAGAGTATAAGATAGCTAAATATCAAAAGATTTCGAATATTTTAAGAATACTTTAAGTTAGTTTCAGAGTTCAAACTTGAATAGACTAATCTTGTTCAAAGTAATTTGGCAGTTAGAAACAA
>MKYO02000606.1:23857-54402 GCA_002013955.2 Citrus medica
CTGCTACACGATTGATTGTAATAGCTAGACTTTTCAGATTAATTTAGCTCACGAATTATGAGGCAAAAAATTGTCTTCTTCAATTTTCAAAGTGGAGGAAGTGGGATTCATTATGTGGGAATAAATAACAGTGAAATGAGTGAATTTTTTATGGCTTTATTTGGCTTTACTTCACTACCAACCCCTTTTTTTTTATCTTAATCACGAGGTATCGTGGGGAGGGCCCCAACTGTGGGAGGCACCTTTAAGCCTATACCACAACCCAGACTAGAAGTCTCCGCTCGAACTGGGAGGCACAGGTTCTCCCAATAAAGGCGACTTCCCTGCGACTCAAACTGAGGAGCAAACCCAGTCAAGCCACTTAAGGGGACTCCATTGCCAGTGGAGCCAACACTTTGTTGGCCTACCAACCCCTTTTAATTTGCATAATATTATCATAAAAAATCCTTGGTTCCCCTGTTTTCTAGTTTCTATTAATAACATCTTTTATATTGATGACATTAAATTCAGTTTCATTGTTCTATTGGTTCTTGGACTCATCTTCTTGTTTCTATGTCATTTATGTATGCTCACTGAATTTATCATATGCAATATCACGATGAAAGCATTTTGTTGGCTGTTTATAGTCTAACCTTGCTTGTGTAATTGTAGAGGATTCCAAAGAACTTTGTGAAAAACTTTGGATGCGAACTTTCTAAAACTGCTACACTCATAGACCCTAATGGCCGTATTTCAGAAGTTCGTATTAGAAAGTATGGGAAAACCCATCTATAGAATCAATAGTTCAAGCTCAAAATTGACATCAATTTCAATTTCACCAAATCACAACCTCATTCAAGTTCGCAAACCCTAGAACACCCAAATCCAAACACACCCACAAAACTTCCTGATTACAAAATCACTAAATTCTCTAACAAAATAAAATCTCTAAGATAATCAATACAACTCAAACAAGCTCAATTCATAACCAAATTACAAAATGAAGAATGAACCAACTGATCACAAAAATATCACAAGATGTCATCTTAGTTTCAAAATCACTCATAATTTAAAAAAAAAATTCTTGCCTGATTAATTCGACCGAGAACCTCCTCTCTCTTCGCTGCTTCTTCTTTGCTTTCATAAAGCCCAGCTTCAACCAGAAACATCAACCCCAAAGGAAATCAAAATCAGGATTTCATATATAAAAAAAATAATTATAGATAAAGATAAAACAAAACCTTTTCTAAGTGACGAGTTCTTTGTATATCAGCCTCTGTGGATTCTATAACTGATATTGGTTTCGTCTAATTAGTTGGCGACGGCGAAAAACTCATTCTCTCTGAACTCAACATTAAAAACAATAAAATACCCCTAACAAAAAAAGCCCTAATTTTTTTAATTTAACTTTTGAACCCTAACTTTGGCCAAGTTCTTCACAACACTTTCTAGGTGTCTTTCTAGGGGTATTTTAGCTCAAGGATGGTGGCTTTGAAGGTTTACAGTAGCCGCTTGTGAGGTAGATCGTTATTAGAGAGAGAGAGGTGGAGAAAGAGGGGGGGGGGAGAGAAGAGAGCTTCGGTTCAAAGAAGAAAATGGCGGTGGGGATAGATTTTTTGCTCGTCAAAATTTTTAGATTTTAGGTTTCCATGTACATCTCATTAAGACGACATAGTTTCTAGATAATTTAATTTAATTTTCGATAATTATTGCTTATTAAGTAAAAATGCAACTTGTGGTTTGGTGGTTTAACGTTTCAAATTCAAAAGTTAAAGTTCAGAAGTTAGCGGTTCGACTCCTAGTGGATACAAATTAAAATTTTATTTTTTTAATTACTGATAGCTTAATGTCACATATCTCTGATACTTAATTTACAGACACTATAGTATTTGAAATTTGTGATACTTATCTGTTAAACACGGAAAATGCCTTAAACACATGTAATTACTGATACTTTTTAATAAAGTGTCACAAGACAAGTATCAGTAAAGACCATTTTTCTAGTAGTGACTACTTTCAAAACTTACAGTACTTCTGAAAACAAAATTTATCAAACACTTAACTAATTTTCTTCACAGCCAATTGTTTCTACAACACAGATAACAATAATTATTTTAAAAGTTATAGTATTCCCAAACTAGCCCTTAACAAATAAAGTTGAAACTTTTGATTAACAATACATTGTCATCTAGGTGCAGGATTGTTCGCCATAATATACCCAATATTCCTTTTCTTTTATATGTATGTTACAATAGAGTTCTGATATTTATATTAAAAAATCTATAGGGATTACCCTAAATTGAGTTTATTATGGCCCGGTCTAAATTGCTACCCATATAATCTTAAGAGTAATTTTTCTGTTGAGATGGTGATCACACTTGGATGAATCAGTAAGCAGCAACTTTTGGAGAAACAATACTACATACGAGGAAATACTTCCAAGGAAACAGTAATGCACTCAATAGTTCTCTAAGAAAATGGATATCTTACTCAAGAATGGGAAGTAACGATTATCTTAACACTTATTTTATGCTTACTTTCTACTCGGCTAGTTTTGATTATACCTCGAAAGTTTTTGCTGCTATTCTTCTTCAGGAATAAACGCGGTAATTAATGGTTTGTTCCTGATTTTCAAACTATTTTTTGTAGTCAGAGAGAGGAGCTAGATGACCAAAAACCCAAAAAAAAAAAGTTTCAAAGATAATTTATAAGAATATATAGGAAGAAATATTTTAATTTTTTTTTAGTGAAGAACCACAACATAAGTGATTTAGTAAATTTCCTCCCCGCATATCTATTTGAGTGTGATTTGAATCTCTGACCTTTTGTTTCAAAAATAAGTATATATTAATGTACCAATTTTTTGATATTTTGACTTGTTTATAAAAAATGAAAATATAATAATTATCTAAAAGTCATTTTTATCCTTTTAAAGAAATTTTCACTTTGATAAAATTTGAAAAAAAAATTTATTTTTAATTCAAAAATAAATATCTTACAAAAGACATTGAGTTTATAAAATAAATAAATCAAACTAATTAATATTAGTTAGACTGACTTGTATTAGGATTTCTATATTTACAGAGCTCTTAACTTTTAGAAATCTAATGATATGCCTATCTTTCAATGATAGTGTATAGATAGGCTTTAGCTAACTATGTAGTTGCATTTGTTAAGTACCAATATCACACACATGAATTTGCTTATTTGGAAATCAAACTATGTGTGAATCATGATCTATTTGATTTAATCTTACTTATTCATTTATTCTTTTAATTTTTTTTCGGCTAATTCTTCAGCAATGACACTTCTGGCTGTTCGTAAAGTAATTGAAGCATCAGTTGGTCCAATTGGTTGTATACCATATCAGCATGCACGATTCAGTGTATCAACGGCATGAGGTGCAATGAAAATATCAACAAGGTAATTGTTCTTTTCAATTCTGTGCTCCCAAAGTTGGTTGATCAATCTAATGGTGGCCAATTACCTGGATCGAAGTCCCTTTTGGTAGATTCCTATCAAATCTCCAATGATTTATACATGAATGGAATTAACAACGGTAATTACTTATCTATTTTTATGCTTATTACCCTTTCCATTATCATGAACCACTATTCTTTGTTAACAAATCGGGTAATAGTGATGATGATTAAAACCTGAATAGAGTATGTAAATAATTTTTTAATTACCCATTACATCCTTGCTGTTATAATTCTAACATTTAAACTTTACAATTGAATTCATCATATTGGACTTGTTCGACCAAAAATAGAATAGGCCCAACTAGGGCCCGAATAAATATGGTCTCTAAAAAGTTCATGAAGAGATGGACTAATCACCTAGGATAAATTTTATAGATGGCGAGGCTCCGAGGCTCAAAAGGTTATAAGGTTTCTAAATCCGAAGACAAATCATGTAAAAGATTACAAGGTTTCTAAATCCTAAACAAATCATGTAGGATAGACCTCCTAGGTTCTTAGAATAAACCTCCTAAGTTCCAATGTTCCAAGATTCTTAGGATCCCAACTAGAGCCTAAATAAATATGGTCTATATAAAACCCATAAAGAGATGGACAAACCATGTTGGATAAACCTCCTCGGTGGCAAGGCCCCAAGGCCCGAAAGGTTCCAATGTCCTCTTAAGTTCTTAGGACAAACCACCTAGGATAAGCTTTTTAGGTTCTAGGGCTGCTAGGATTGCATGATCTTAGGACAAAACCCTAAAGGTTCTAAGGTTTTTGGAATCCTATCTTAGGACAAACCATTGAGGATGAACATCCTCAGTTCTAAATTTCCTCTTTGATCCGTAGACAATTTTGCATATCCTATGTCAATCAGCATGCACACAAGAAGAAAAGTGTAGCCAGATGTCACAAGAACATTGACACTTGTCATCAAAGTAACTAGGCCTTAAGTTAAATCAACTTTTCCTATAAATATGTTATCTATTCACACTTAAAGGTAAGAAAAAAAATACTCAAGAGGGAAAATGCTAACTTTCCTTCTTTAAATTTATATTTTTGAAAATTCGTGGACCGACTTGACCCTTTGAGGGTTTAACTAGCAAAGTCAGCCCTCTGATCTTTTTTTTTTAGAGCATCATCGGATAAAGACATCCTCATCCTTTAAGGAAGTAGACTCTTAATAGAAAATTCAGAGACCATTAAGATCAGGTCAAAGGAGAAATTTACCATCGTTGGAGCCAACAAAGAGGAAGCTCAATCCTAATGGGGCCATCCTTAGGTAGAATTACAATCTAGTAAGTTAGGATAAAACTTGCACCAGTAGATTGGCATGCTTGCAGGTACTTTCGATTAAATGTCTTGGAAGCCTATCTTGAGCATGGATGCGAACTGTGAGTGCTATGACCTTGAGGCTAATGATGAAAGTTCCACAGTGGATGAGGAAGTTCACTTTCAATAAAGAAGATAACAACGACATCTAAATGATGATTACACAATGCCTATCAACATTTTTCTAAATTTTCAACTGAATCCACACTGCTGAGCCAAATGCCGAGAACAACCTTAACAACAAGTAGATGAGTTAGCTTGTAACTTTAACATAATGTTCAAGTAATTCTAGGCTCAATATGAGGAAGGAGTGAACTTAAGCATAGGTAGTGTGGTTGATTTTGGCTCTTTTACAATGAAGTTTAGAGAAGAATTAAATGAAGGTGATCTCAAGCATTCCCTAAACCAATAATGATCTAAGAGGAAAATGGCTAGAAAAGATTTAGACCAAGGGAAGGAAGTCAATAAAGGATTACAAGAGAGGATTTAGAGAGTTGAGTAAATGGTTTGAGAAATGAGACCACTTGATGATACAACAACAAAACTTGAGTAAAATATAATAATAAAAAAATATCCATCTAGGTTTCATTTACCCTAAGTGGAGCCTTATGATGGATGGAGGAACCTACTGAATATTTAGAATTGTATTGCACCTTATAGAAGTACATAGAGTATCACAAGCAATTCTTTGTCGAGCTTTTCCTCTTACCTTGGTAAGAGCAGCACGAAGATGGTTTCGAAGGTTGAGGCCACACTCTATCTCATCCTTTGGAGATTTGAGTATTGAATTTACCTCTCACTTCCAAAGTGCTCGACAAAGAGAAATATCAGAGATTTACCTCTTGACTGTCAAGCAATAGGGATGGATTCCTTGAGAGAATACATCAGAAGGTATAATAAAGAGATGACCCAAGTAGATGGTTATAATGATGGAATAACACTTTGGTATTATGGAGAGACTTAGGATATGAAAATTTTGGTGATCAGTTTCAAACACACCCTCCACTTCTTACTCTAAGATGCTTGTAAGAGATGAGAAGTAAACTAATGCTAAAGAAAGATTTTTAAATAGAAATCAAGAAAAAGAAGAACTAAGAAAAAGAAAGAAAAAAAAAGACGATTGGCGAGAAGGAAGGCTGGTAGATCTGATCAGTTTCTAAAGAGAGATCAATTTTATCATAGGGAATGTTCTAAAGTTCAGGATACTCATCCCCATTTAGCCTCTTAATTCATTATCTTTACAAAGCTTAATAATCTTTAAGACCAAATTCTCATGTAAGTGAATGGTCCAACTTTGTTTAAAACCCAGTGGATAGATTCATTTTAAAGGAATCTAAATAAGTATTGCATTTCCATAAAGATCATTGGCTTGGCATCTCTAAGTGATTTGAGCATAAGGAGTAAATAGAGAACTTAGTCTGACAAGGAAAACTATAGGAGTATGTAAAAAATCTTGATGATCGAGTAAATAATGACCAATCAGAATCTTTGAGAAAAGAGAGGGAAAAAAGAAGAAGTGTAGTGATAAGAATATGTCTAATATCAATCACATTTAGGGAAGAGTAATTATTGGAGACTCAAAGAAATCATAGAAGAATTTGACTCACCAAGCAAGATATAAATTGAATGGCCTTAAGGTCAATTTGACTAATCAATCCCAAGGATAAATAGCTGATGACATAGTAACAATATTCTTCGAGAATTATGCTAGAGGAGTTCATCATCCTCATTGTAATGCATTAGATATCACCCTTTTTGTGGCAAGCAAACTCCATCTAATTCTCATTAATAATGGGAGTTCAGTTGAGATTTTATTCTTGTCAACCTTTGTCCGAGTAGGGTTGGAAAGATCACAATTGAAACCTTACACTGCTACACTTCATGAATTCACCAAAGAAAGTGTAGTTCCTAATGGAGTTATAGAGCTCATAGTTTTGTTGGAAAAAGTTTGACTAATGTAACTGCTATAGTTAATTTTATTGTAGTTGATCAAACAAGTTCCTATAACTCCATCTTAAGAACGCTAAATCTTTGTATAATAAAAGCGAAAGCTTTGAATTACCATTATACATTGAAGTTTCCAACTAAAGTTGCAGTCGAAGTTCTGAAAAGTGAGCAAAGGGAAGTAAAGGAGTACTATGATATATCATTTAGAATGGGCAATGAAACTCTTCAGATCAAATGCCTTTATCCTAGAATAGTGAAAGATGATCAATGAGTAAGTCTAATTAAAGACTTAGATGACTTTCCGCTTGGTGAAGATCTAACTAAGGTCGTAGATGTCAATTGAATCATCAATTAAAGAAACAATTTGTTAAATTTATCAAAGAATATCACGATGTGTTTACTTAGATACATAAAGATATACTAGGTATTGATCCTAGGGTGATAGTCCATTGATTGAGTACTAACCCAAAGATAAAATTGATTTGACAGAAAAGAAGTAGCCTAAATGCCGAAAGATCTTTAGCTGTGAAAGAAGAAATAGATAAACCTTTTAAGCTTGGTTTTATCAAGGGGCAAGATATCTTAAGTGTTTAGCCAATATTGTGGTGGTGAAGAAAACTAATAGAAAATAGAGGATGTGCATTGACTCTACTAATCTTAACAAAGCTTATCCAATAGATTGTTTTCCTTTACTGAAGATTGATCAATTAGTAGATGCAACAACTTGGCATGTATCGCTAAGCTTTATAGATGCATACTCAGGATATAATCAGATAAGGATGCATGAACCTGACTAAGAGAAGACCACCTTCATCACTAATCGAAGTCCTTATTGCTACAAAATTATGTCGTTTGGACTCAAGAACATTGGGGCCACCTATCAGAGAGGTCACCTATCAGAGATTAGTAAATACTACCTTTGTTCAACAAATTGGGCATACTATGGAAGTTTATGTAGATGACATGCTTACCAAGAGCTTTACACCTAAAGATCATTTAAAAGATTTATGGGATACCTTTAATGTTCTTAAGAAGTACAAAATGAGATTAAGTCCAACTAAATATGCATTTGTATATCATCAAGAAAATCTTTGGCTTTATGGTGAATCAAAGAGGTATTGGGATCAATCTTGAGAAGATTCAAGCATTGGTTAACATGAAGTCTCCAAAGAATGTTACAGAAATTTAGAGGTTAACGGTTTAAGTAGCAGCCCTGAATTGCTTTGTCTCTCGAGCCATAGATAACTGCTTTTATTTCTTCAAGGCTCTTAGCAAAGGAAACGAGATGAAGTAGACAAAGGAATATGGAAAAGCTTTTAAAAAACTTAAAGAATATTTAAGAAGTGCCTTTTTGCTTGTTAAGATAATCCAAGGCGAGTCATTCTTCTCTATCTTGTGATGTCTAAACACACCACTAACTTTATCCTTATCTGAGAAGATAATGGAGTTCAAAGGCCTATATACTACATAAGTCTTAGTAAGATTGTCCTAACCTTGATTGTTTTAGCAAGAAAGCTAAGACCTTACTTGTATGTTCATACTGTAATTGTTCTTACTAATAAGCTAATTCGACAAGTCTTGGCTAAGCCTGATGACGAAGTGGCTTATTGAGCTTGGAGAGTTTGATATCTTGTATTATCCTAGGACATCATTAAAAATACAAGTAGTGACAAACTTTATTGCTGAATTTATTAAAGAAATGATAATATCACTTGATATTGAAAAAGAACATCATGATAAATGACCTCTCTACGGTAATAGATCCTCTAGGAAATGATGATGTGGTGAGGGATTTTTAGCGATCACCCTAAACAACATTGAGATTAGATGTGCTTTTAAATATCGCATCAATGTTACTAACAATGAGGTACAGTATGAGGCTCTTCTTGCCAGCTTTAAGTTAGTTCGAGCATTGCGTGCAAAGGATTTGCTTGTTTTTAGTGACTATAATTAGTGGTTAATCAAGTGAATTGCAACTATACAGCTCAGGATTTCAACTTGATTACATATCTTGATGAAGGTAATGAGTTACTAAGGGACTTTAACGACAAGGTAAAACAAATTTCTTAAAGGAAAACACACGACTTGATGCTTTGGGTCAACTGGCTTTCTTGCCTGAGAAAAACTTCCTAAGATTAGTTCCAGTAGTCATCATCCCAAAGCCAAACATAATCAAATTCGAACAAAATAAAATAGTAACCATTGACCATTGAATTTTTTGGATGGATCCAATCATAAGTTAGCTTATGAATGGAACTTTACCTAAGGACAAGAATGAATATAAGAAGGTGAGATACCAAATTGCAAGGTATGTGATCATGGATAATCAACTTTACAAATGTGGATATTCACTTCGTCTTCTTAAGTTTTTGACAGATAAAGATGGATATAGTGTTCTACAAGCATGTTTGGTAGCACTCATAATGCTGTATTAAGAGTTTATATTGTATTAATACAATACTATATCATGTTTGGGCTTTATTAGATATTGTAACATTATGATGTGGCAAAACCTACATAAAGTAAACCCACAGGGGGTTGGGTTTATGCATGTTTCTTGCCATTTAACAAAACAAAAATAAAGAAAAAATAGAAAAACACTTGATCACTGCTCATCTATGTTTGTCAACAAAATTGGCCAGCTAGCTTTACTCCATCACTATCACACTAGCTGGCTTTGCCGTGAGACACCCCAACTCTATTACCATCCTATCATACGAGCCATAATTTCGCTAACACTACGCTGTCAGACACTATAGCCCATTAATCACTACGTTGCGTAAGAATACTGCTCTTGGATCTTCAAGCTGCAGGTTTGATTCTCAATTTACTTTTTATTTCTAAATTAGGGTTTGAGTTATAAAAATTAAGCTTGTTTGATTGGAAATACTTAAGTTAAGTCATTTATAAAATTGGTTTATAAGTTTCTTTTCTATTGATAAATTGGATTTCATCTGTGCAAAAACATTAAAAAATAGTTTGAATTGACAAAACTCAGCCAATTAATGAGTTAGTTTCACATCATGTTTAATAATAGGCCGATAGAAATAGAGGAATAAAGGACCTACCTTTTATTAGTTTTGCTTAACAACATATTTGCCAAAATTATATTTATGCAAGTTTAGCACGACAATAACAAATTACAACTTACAATAGAACAAGGAAGCAACTACTTGTTTGTCAGTGTTTTGGGCTTGATTAGAGAGGAGAGCATTCATATACTAATATGTATATATATAGGCATTATTATGATTTTTCTAAGAAGACGAACTAAAGAATTAAGAGAATATGAAAACAATGGGTCACTTGAAATATGTTAGTGCAGGATATAATACTTTCTGGAGTAGACTTTAAGTGGTTTTGAGCTTCGAAAATGTTGTTAGTGTCATGACCCAACCTAATCTTGGTAAGATATTGTCCGTTTTGGGTCTTAACAAGGCTCGCATGGTTTTGTTCCTGGGGCACCTATACACCCCAGTACGCGTCTTGCCAATTAAGATGTGGATCACCCCTTATAAACCCAACATCTCTCCCGTGATTTGCCGATGTGGGATTCGCTTAGGGTGTTACATACACCGCCTTGAGAGACTCAGCGTCATGAGGTTTGCCCCAACATCGCTCAAGAGGACACGAGGAGCTGCTCTGATACCATTTGTCATGTTTTTTTTTTGGGTCTATCTGGGTAACCTCTATATCACCTCTCTGCACTATTTCTCTTATGAGATGGTATTTCCTTTCTATATGTTTTTGCTTCCTGTGGTTTTTTGGTTCCTTAGACTGAGCCACTGCTATACTATTATCACAAAATAGTTTAAGAGGTGTACCTCAAGATCTTGTCGGAACTTACGGAGCCAAACAACTTCTTTAGCAGCTTCAGATGCAGCTATATATTCAGCTTTTGTTGTGGAGTCTGCGATACAACTTTGTTTCACACTCCTTCAACTTATAGCTCTATATTATAATATAAACACATAATCGGAAGTTGATTTTTTGAAATCCTTATCTGACATGAAGTCAGAATCAGTGTAACCCACTAGAATGAGATCATCACCAGAATACCCAAGCATATAATTCTTAGTTCTTTTCAAATACTTAATTATATGCTTAACTGCAGTCCAATGTTCAGGACTAAGATTAGACTGATATCTACTGACCATATGTACTACAAAGCAAATGTCTAGTCTAGTACATAGCATGGCATACATGACACTTCCCACAACTTTTACATAGGGAACTCGCTTTATTTTTTTTTTCTTTTTCCTCAGGTGTCTTAGGCGATTGATCTTTGGAGAATGTAATTCCATGCCAAATCTAGCTAGTATCTTATCAATGTAAGCAGTTTGGGATAAGGCTAAAGTTTTATTCTTCCGGTCTTGAAGCAATTTAATCCCAAAAATATAACTTGCCTCTCATAGGTCTTTCATAATCCAGCACTGCATCGATAGAGAGCAGCATCCTAATGGATTTAAGCAAAGCAATCGGTGAAAATGTTTCCTCATAATCGATTCCCTCTTTCTGAGTATACCATTTGGCTACTAATCTTACTTTAAATGTTTCCACCATTCCATCTACTCTCTTTTTTCTCTTGTAGATCCACTTACACCCTATAGGTTTTACCCTATTTGGTGCCTCTATAAGTTTCTAGACTTTATTGGAATACATAGATTCCATTTCTTGGTTGATAGTGTTTTTCCATAATTCAGCATCTCCATCTAATGGAGATTCATTATAGCTATTCGGATCCTGTACTTGTCCATCTGAGATAGTTGTATAAGTTTCTCCTAGTAACATGTACCGTGCTGGTAATCTAATTACCCTCCCACTACGATGAGGTTCTATAGATTATTACTGTTCAGGGGTAATATTGCGATGTCCATATTGTTGCTCTTCTTATTGTTGATTAATAGGTACCGAAATCTGAGCATCAACATTATCTCCTGATAACTCTTCTAGTATTGCCTTACTCTTTGGTTTGAAGTTATTCATATAGTCTTCTTCAAAAGAAGTGAAATGTGTACTCACAATTACTTTTCTGCCACGAGGACTATAAAATAAACCTCCCATTGTTCTTTTGGGATACCCAACAAACATACAAACCTCAGAACGTGAATACATTTTGTCAGTTTTTGGTTTTAGTACATGCGTTGGTGATCTCAGTCCTGTACTCTTTAAATTTTTTAAGAGTTTCAGACTTATGACGCACTAGATAAACATAATCGTATCTTGAATAGTCATAATTGAATATGATGAAATACACATAAACTCTTCAAACTTGTATATTGATTGGTCGACATACATTTGTATATACCAATTGAAGTGGTACTGTTGCACGTATTCCTTTAGCCAAGAAAGGCCTTTTAGTCATTTTTCCTTCTAAACAAAATTTACAGAATGACAATGATTTATTTTCTAATGGACCTAAAAGTCCATCTTTGATCATTCTTTGTATCCTATTTAGGGTTATATGACCTAAGAGTAAATGCAAGAGGTAACATTGGTTAAAAGAAAATTTTCTTTTCTTAGATAAGTGCATATGCTCATTATTTTCAATCATTGTGTCATGCATAGAATGGATCAGAGGACTTAAATGATATAAATTATCTTCCAATGTACCAGAACATATTAGTCTATTATTTTTCAAAATAGAAACAGAGNTGTTACAGAAATTTAGAGGTTAACGGTTTAAGTAGCAGCCCTGAATTGCTTTGTCTCTCGAGCCATAGATAACTGCTTTTATTTCTTCAAGGCTCTTAGCAAAGGAAACGAGATGAAGTAGACAAAGGAATATGGAAAAGCTTTTAAAAAACTTAAAGAATATTTAAGAAGTGCCTTTTTGCTTGTTAAGATAATCCAAGGCGAGTCATTCTTCTCTATCTTGTGATGTCTAAACACACCACTAACTTTATCCTTATCTGAGAAGATAATGGAGTTCAAAGGCCTATATACTACATAAGTCTTAGTAAGATTGTCCTAACCTTGATTGTTTTAGCAAGAAAGCTAAGACCTTACTTGTATGTTCATACTGTAATTGTTCTTACTAATAAGCTAATTCGACAAGTCTTGGCTAAGCCTGATGACGAAGTGGCTTATTGAGCTTGGAGAGTTTGATATCTTGTATTATCCTAGGACATCATTAAAAATACAAGTAGTGACAAACTTTATTGCTGAATTTATTAAAGAAATGATAATATCACTTGATATTGAAAAAGAACATCATGATAAATGACCTCTCTACGGTAATAGATCCTCTAGGAAATGATGATGTGGTGAGGGATTTTTAGCGATCACCCTAAACAACATTGAGATTAGATGTGCTTTTAAATATCGCATCAATGTTACTAACAATGAGGTACAGTATGAGGCTCTTCTTGCCAGCTTTAAGTTAGTTCGAGCATTGCGTGCAAAGGATTTGCTTGTTTTTAGTGACTATAATTAGTGGTTAATCAAGTGAATTGCAACTATACAGCTCAGGATTTCAACTTGATTACATATCTTGATGAAGGTAATGAGTTACTAAGGGACTTTAACGACAAGGTAAAACAAATTTCTTAAAGGAAAACACACGACTTGATGCTTTGGGTCAACTGGCTTTCTTGCCTGAGAAAAACTTCCTAAGATTAGTTCCAGTAGTCATCATCCCAAAGCCAAACATAATCAAATTCGAACAAAATAAAATAGTAACCATTGACCATTGAATTTTTTGGATGGATCCAATCATAAGTTAGCTTATGAATGGAACTTTACCTAAGGACAAGAATGAATATAAGAAGGTGAGATACCAAATTGCAAGGTATGTGATCATGGATAATCAACTTTACAAATGTGGATATTCACTTCGTCTTCTTAAGTTTTTGACAGATAAAGATGGATATAGTGTTCTACAAGCATGTTTGGTAGCACTCATAATGCTGTATTAAGAGTTTATATTGTATTAATACAATACTATATCATGTTTGGGCTTTATTAGATATTGTAACATTATGATGTGGCAAAACCTACATAAAGTAAACCCACAGGGGGTTGGGTTTATGCATGTTTCTTGCCATTTAACAAAACAAAAACAAAGAAAAAATAGAAAAACACTTGATCACTGCTCATCTATGTTTGTCAACAAAATTGGCCAGCTAGCTTTACTCCATCACTATCACGCTAGCTGGCTTTGCCGTGAGACACCCCAACTCTATTACCATCCTATCATATGAGCCATAATTTCGCTAACACTACGCTGTCAGACACTATAGCCCATTAATCACTACGCTGCGTAAGAATATTGCTCTTGGATCTTCAAGCTGCAGGTTTGATTCTCAATTTACTTTTTCTTTCTAAATTGGGGTTTGAGTTATAAAAATTAAGCTTGTTTGATTGGAAATACTTAAGTTAAGTCATTTATAAAATTGGTTTATAAGTTTCTTTTCTATTGATAAATTGGATTTCATCTGTGCAAAAACATTAAAAAATAGTTTGAATTGACAAAACTCAGCCAATTAATGAGTTAGTTTCACATCATGTTTAATAATAGGCCGATAGAAATAGAGGAATAAAGGACCTACCTTTTATTAGTTTTGCTTAACAACATATTTGCCAAAATTATATTTATGCAAGTTTAGCACGACAATAACAAATTACAACTTACAATAGAACAAGGAAGCAACTACTTGTTTGTCAGTGTTTTTGGCTTGATTAGAGAGGAGAGCATTCATATACTAATATGTATATATATAGGCATTATTATGATTTTTCTAAGAAGACGAACTAAAGAATTAGGAGAATATGAAAACAATGGGTCACTTGAAATATGTTAGTGCAGGATATAATACTCTCTGGAGTAGACTTTAAGTGGTTTTGAGCTTCGAAAATGTTGTTAGTGTCATGACCCAACCTAATCTTGGTAAGATATTGTCCGTTTTGGGTCTTAACAAGGCTCGCATGGTTTTGTTCCTGGGGCGCCTATACACCCCAGTACGCGTCTTGCCAATTAAGATGTGGATCACCCCTTATAAACCCAACATCTCTCCCGTGATTTGCCGATGTGGGATTCGCTTAGGGTGTTACATACACCGCCTTGAGAGACTCAGCGTCATGAGGTTTGCCCCAACATCGCTCAAGAGGACACGAGGAGCTGCTCTGATACCATTTGTCATGTTTTTTTTTTGGGTCTATCTGGGTAACCTCTATATCACCTCTCTGCACTATTTCTCTTATGAGATGGTATTTCCTTTCTATATGTTTTTGCTTCCTGTGGTTTTTTGGTTCCTTAGACTGAGCCACTGCTATACTATTATCACAAAATAGTTTAAGAGGTGTACCTCAAGATCTTGTCGGAACTTACGGAGCCAAACAACTTCTTTAGCAGCTTCAGATGCAGCTATATATTCAGCTTTTGTTGTGGAGTCTGCGATACAACTTTGTTTCACACTCCTTCAACTTATAGCTCTATATTATAATATAAACACATAATCGGAAGTTGATTTTTTGAAATCCTTATCTGACATGAAGTCAGAATCAGTGTAACCCACTAGAATGAGATCATCACCAGAATACCCAAGCATATAATTCTTAGTTCTTTTCAAATACTTAATTATATGCTTAACTGCAGTCCAATGTTCAGGACTAAGATTAGACTGATATCTACTGACCATATGTACTACAAAGCAAATGTCTAGTCTAGTACATAGCATGGCATACATGACACTTCCCACAACTTTTACATAGGGAACTCGCTTTATTTTTTTTTTCTTTTTCCTCAGGTGTCTTAGGCGATTGATCTTTGGAGAATGTAATTCCATGCCAAATCTAGCTAGTATCTTATCAATGTAAGCAGTTTGGGATAAGGCTAAAGTTTTATTCTTCCGGTCTTGAAGCAATTTAATCCCAAAAATATAACTTGCCTCTCATAGGTCTTTCATAATCCAGCACTGCATCGATAGAGAGCAGAATCCTAATGGATTTAAGCAAAGCAATCGGTGAAAATGTTTCCTCATAATCGATTCCCTCTTTCTGAGTATACCATTTGGCTACTAATCTTACTTTAAATGTTTCCACCATTCCATCTACTCTCTTTTTTCTCTTGTAGATCCACTTACACCCTATAGGTTTTACCCTATTTGGTGCCTCTATAAGTTTCTAGACTTTATTGGAATACATAGATTCCATTTCTTGGTTGATAGTGTTTTTCCATAATTCAGCATCTCCATCTAATGGAGATTCATTATAGCTATTCGGATCCTGTACTTGTCCATCTGAGATAGTTGTATAAGTTTCTCCTAGTAACATGTACCGTGCTGGTAATCTAATTACCCTCCCACTACGATGAGGTTCTATAGATTATTACTGTTCAGGGGTAATATTGCGATGTCCATATTGTTGCTCTTCTTATTGTTGATTAATAGGTACCGAAATCTGAGCATCAACATTATCTCCTGATAACTCTTCTAGTATTGCCTTACTCTTTGGTTTGAAGTTATTCATATAGTCTTCTTCAAAAGAAGTGAAATGTGTACTCACAATTACTTTTCTGCCACGAGGACTATAAAATAAACCTCCCATTGTTCTTTTGGGATACCCAACAAACATACAAACCTCAGAACGTGAATACATTTTGTCAGTTTTTGGTTTTAGTACATGCGTTGGTGATCTCAGTCCTGTACTCTTTAAATTTTTTAAGAGTTTCAGACTTATGACGCACTAGATAAACATAATCGTATCTTGAATAGTCATAATTGAATATGATGAAATACACATAAACTCTTCAAACTTGTATATTGATTGGTCGACATACATTTGTATATACCAATTGAAGTGGTACTGTTGCACGTATTCCTTTAGCCAAGAAAGGCCTTTTAGTCATTTTTCCTTCTAAACAAAATTTACAGAATGACAATGATTTATTTTCTAATGGACCTAAAAGTCCATCTTTGATCATTCTTTGTATCCTATTTAGGGTTAT
Organism: Citrus medica; assembly: GCA_002013955.2. Classification (NCBI taxonomy): domain Eukaryota; kingdom Viridiplantae; phylum Streptophyta; class Magnoliopsida; order Sapindales; family Rutaceae; genus Citrus; species Citrus medica. The sequence continues at coordinate 40,523 of MKYO02000606.1, forward strand.
ATGACCTAAGAGTAAATGCAAGAGGTAACATTGGTTAAAAGAAAATTTTCTTTTCTTAGATAAGTGCATATGCTCATTATTTTCAATCATTGTGTCATGCATAGAATGGATCAGAGGACTTAAATGATATAAATTATCTTCCAATGTACCAGAACATATTAGTCTATTATTTTTCAAAATAGAAACAGAGGAACTAAAATTTATAGTGTACCCTTGTTTAGACAAACAAGCTACTGAAATTAAATTCCTCTTAATGTCTGGAACATAAAGACAATTATTCAAAACTAAAGTCTTACTATTAAAAGATAATAAAACAGATATAGTTTTCACTGCTGACACAAACTGGCTTGTCCCTAACTGCAGCTTGACGCTTCCTTCACCTAGTTTCCTGGTTTACAAATATGATTAGTTGCTCTAGAATCCAAGACCCAAACATCAACAGGATTCTAAACAAAACAGGTCTCTATGACTAAAAGATTTCCCATACGTGATTTCATAATCTTAGGGCAATCATCTTTGCCAGTGACCCTTTTGTCCACACTTGAAACATTTGCCTTTCGGCTTGCCATCTTTCTTAGTAGACATTTTTTTTCCCAGCTTTCTTCTTTTTGCCTTTTGGCTTAGGCTGAGAAAAAGTATTTTTTTAGTAAGGTTAATGCTTCCTTGAGATTTTTCAGCAAGATAAATCTCTTCAGCTGAATGAAGTTCGTTCATCAATTATGTTAAGGTCATATTTCTTTTATTCATATTATAATTGACCTTAAACTGCTTGAATATTTTAGGCAGAGATTCTAGCACCATCTCAATATTTGAATTATCATCGATTTGTGCACCCTTAATCTCAGCCTCATTTAAATAGTCCATCATTTTCAGGACATGATCACGAACTCTTATACCATTTCCCATCTTGGAGTTCATAACACCTTTCAGCGCCGCTTGTCTCGCAGAGTGAGTACTTGTTGGTTATTTTTTAACTCAATTGCTATTGACGTCAATGTGCAAATGGACACAATAAGTAATAAAGTGATTAATATTTGAGATCGTCTCCACAGGGATTGATGTTACTAGAAAGGCTACAACAATCATGATAGTGCAAACTTCCTTTGTTCCAAAAAGATTCTAATTAAAAGTAAATTACTACCGAAATAGACAATAAAAGAAAAAATAAAATAAATCAATGCAGTAATAAAACAAATTAAATGAATTGCATAAAAAGATTTCAATGGGAATGAGGTAGTTAAGTGATCAAACTCTCTCCATGGACTTTGTCTAAATTAACACCAGTTGTTACAACAATTCCTACGACACTGGGCAGAATTATTTTGCATCATCAGTTGTCGTTTATCAGATTTCTCATACCCTTAAGCACCTGAATAATGACCAATTGTTAACCCACATACGGTATGGCATTATGAGCATACACTCTCTCTACCCAACAATGTGGATTCCTATGTCTAGTTCTTTACAAATCAAATATAGCCCTTTTGGGACTCAAGTAATCTCAGTCCAGGAAACTTAAATTAAGATCAAGTATTACTCTAATAATTTCCACTAAGATAGGCCCTTTTGCGGCTCTATCTTAACTTGAACCATTAAATGAGTGGTCAACCGAAATAATGATTATAATAATAGCTATTAGAGTAAAATGCTACAGCAATCTTGCAGCAACTCATAAGAACAGTCAAAAACCCATTTAGATTATTTGTCACTCAACTACAATCAAATTTAGTTCATACTTAGAAAAAGAAAAATAAACAGCAAAACACCAGCCATGAAATACATCGGTTCAATCAAAGAGTAAGTAAAGGAACAAGTAAAGAACGATGAAAATTGAATCCACAATAGCTCTGCTGGTTTATCTTCACTGGTGCAAACTTGCTTTCCCGTGAATTATGATTTTGTTCTCCTTTTCCCTTTGATTTCTCCAATGTTAATTATTTATCATGTTTTTGACATGAAAGTAAGGCTAATAATTTGTTAACAGAGTTTCGTTAGGAAGGCTAATAACAAATTTTTGTTGAGTGTATAACCATTTTTTCAATATACGTATCTTTCATATCATGCAGCCACCGTTAGGGTGATCAACAGATTGAAAAATATTTCGATCTTATCTGTAAAGAAGTTCATCAAATAAAACGTCTAATATATATACCCTCCATAGGGAGTAACACTATATCATGAAGTCGAGGTATATATATATATATAATTTTATTATTGAACTAACAATGAAACCCGTGGAAAAAATTATCTTGAATTTTCCCTCTCCCACTCAATATTTTAAAGGTTTTTTTTCCTTTCAAACATATACAGATTATATCCTATATTGTTAATTGCATGCTTCCCAAAATAATATTATCTAGAAGAAATATAAAATTATTAAGCACATGCAAATGTCAAACAATATATATATATATATATCTACATTCATAATTTATAGACGCCATATATTTTATGATATTAGTATTACGATGCGTAGAGCGGTACTTCCTGTTCTATATGATATGTTATCATGGCATGTTATCAACCAAACATAGCATATAGATAAAAGCAATTAAACAATCTCAATTCATGGTTTTCCTAGGAAAAAATCGACTTAATCTATAAGCCTAATATCTACTGGGCTTCAAGCCAATATCCATCTTTCTTCTTTCTTTTCCTTGTATTGTTCTTATCCATAATTATTAGCTTGGGGATTTTTGGGCTTTTAAAATTTTATCCTTGGTTTAATTTTTAAATTTAAATTTGGCCACCTTTTAAATAAAAATTCTATTGGGTCTTATTTTTAAATACTTTTTTTTATAAATATAATCTGGACCCAATTAGTTTAATAAAATAAGCCCAAATTTATCTTCAAAAATTCTTGTGCCAAATAATTTTTATTATTGATCTACCAAATTTTCATTTATATAACCCAATTTTGAAATTCGTTAAATGGGCTTGGGACCAATATAAATAAATTTGGACAAATAATAACAATTGGGGTTATCAAATTTCTATTTATATTATCCAATTGATAGCCAATAATGGGCTTGCATCCATTATAAATAATTTTGATTTTTTCTGGCTAAAACCCAAAATACGTAGGCTGAACCGTAAAATAATGAAATTGTAGGGTGCCATGGGGTATAAACCCAAAACCCTAAATCACTTATTTTTCTTCCAGCCGCCACCAACATATACTATTGGACTTAAATGCAACAAAATTTCAAACTTTGGCAGAAAACATAAATTAGTGAGACAGTAGGGTGTCTAATGAAAACAATCCAAAAGAAACCCCTTATTCCTTTATGCTTTTCGCTGCCAATTCCAGAGGTGCTGCTGTTAGGGATGACAAATTTTTTTAGACCCGACTGGGACCTGAAAATACCTGAACGATCCGGTCTGGGTTTAACCCGTACCCGATGCATTAATAATGCGGATCCGGTTTGTTTTTTTTTTTAAATCCGGACATATCTGGGTCTGGTTTCGGGTTTGGGTGAACCCGAATTTCCAGAACCCAGACCCAGAGTACATTGTTTTTATAATTCATTCATTAATTAATTTTTGTTGCAAAGCTTAAAAGCAAACAAAACAAACCTAGAAACCCTAAAGCAAAACAAAACAAACACACCAGCCGCCACCTTAGGGAAAGAAAATTGAGTAAAACAAGCCCTAGCCGCCACCTCAATCTTCATCTTCCTCATCCCCAACGCTCAACATTAATTCAATGGTTCATCAATACATCATCAATTTAAATTATCGTCAGTTCATTATCCATTATTATTAAGAACAACAAACAACAACCAAGCTCCACCACCACCAAATTCGATATTGCCTCTTGCCATAGAGCAAGCTTTGTCGCTAGCCGCTAACCCCTTCTCGTCGATGATCACATTTTTCACCGGACTTAACCACCCATCGCCGCCTTAGCTACGACCTGATCAATCAAAGATAATTTTCATTCCCTTCTATGTATTTCTTTTTAAATTTTTTGCTTTTGCTTATTTTTGGTAATTATTAATTTTTGTTGTTGTTGTGAATAGCCAAATGTATCGTTCTAACACATAATGTCGATATAATTGTAAATTTTATTATTGAAGCAAGTAAATTTAGTTGGAATCCATGAATTTGACCTACTATTTTTTGCTTCTGCAATTCCAAAGAGGCGAAAGTGGCAAGCACTAAGTTTGCCTTCATCCAACTGTTGAGAATGTCAAGTAAAACGACATTGAAGGAGGTTTTCAAAGACATAATCCACACTTGTCAAAGGGATAATCTGCACTTGTCAAAGACGATCCGCGCCGAACGAATTGACACATTTCCTTCCGTATTCACATATGTAATCTTTGAAAAAATGTAACCTCTGCATCTATAAATAACTCTCAGTGTATAATGTTTTATTTAAGAAATGAAAACATGTTTCTACATGGTATCAGAGCCATGAATACGTTCAAGTTTCTTCAAGTTTCGTTGCCCTGTTTGTAACAAAAACAGAGGAAACCAAATTCTTCCCACAACCATTTTTCCCACCATTTTCTTCCTTAAAATCATTCCTACCATTACAGAAATCCATTCTGATTAAAAAACAAGCCACCCATACATAAAAAACTTGAGTTTACAAATTTATCAACAACCCCATAAATTTTCCAAGAGAGTGTTCCTCAAAAACCGAGAATACCATCAAATTTCTCAGTTTCCAATAAGAAAACCGTAAAAATTTTGCATTTAAACACAGCCACACGCGCTCCCATGCGCCACCTGAAACCACGGCCAGCCAACCACGCGCCTTTGTCATCTTTCACGTGCTCTAGAGGTTGAAGAAGACTACAACCGACATGTCGTTTTTATCTCCAGAGTGCAGCAGTCTTCAAACGACGTGTCGTTTTTCATTACATTAAAACCAACATGTTGCTTGTAAATTAGAGACAAAACGACGTAATGTTTAATGTCCAGAAGTGCAGCAGTCTTAAAATGACGTGTCGTTTATATTCCGTCAGAATCGATATATCGTTTCGACAAGCAAAGGCCAAACGACTTGTCGTTTTTTGATCTAAAAAAGTTATTTTTTCTTATTTCAATCTAGACGCCCAAAAAAAAGAAGAAGAAAAAAAGAGAGAAAAATAAGAAAGAAAAAGTAAAAGAAAAAAAATGGAGAAAACTCCAACTGAATCTGCTCATGTTGTCATTCAATCTGTTCAATCTTATGGAGTATTTAATACTGGAATTGTCCTCACTGAGACAAACGACGATGTTTGGTCTCAAATAACGGAGATGCATCTCGCAGAAAGAGAAAAACTCTCATATATTCATAGCAACACAAAGCCATATGAGGAATCTTCAAAGGAATATGAGAAATGGTATAGTGTGAACCAAAAAGTAAAAAGATGGTTAGTCATATCCATGTCTGCGGAGATCATGAAGCAATATTTATGAATTCCTACAGCCTACGATATCTGGGATGCATTATCAAAAGTCTTCTATGATGGAAGTGATAAATTACAAGTTTTCACTCTAAACCAGAAGGTGTTCTCTACCAAGCAAAATGGACAACCACTCTTTAAATTCTATGGAGAATTGGTTGAAATATTTCGAGAACTTGATCACCGAGATAAAGCGGTCATGAAGGATCCAGAAGATGTTGTAATATACAGAAGGTCTATTGAAAGATTGAGAGTGCAAATTTTTCTTACTGGGCTAGATGAAGAATTTGACCAAGTTTGTGGAGAAATTCTACGAAAAGATATTATCCCAGACTTAGAAGAATGTTATTCTCTGATCCGAAGAGAAGATGTACGGCAAAGCAAACTAAACAAGAAGGTCGACTAAGAAATGTCTACTATGATAGCACGACAGTAGCCTCAAAGGAAGCTTGTTGACAAGTCATCACTCCATTGCACTCATTGTAGGAAGAAGGGTCATACGAAAGAACAATGTTTTGAAATCATTGGATATCCTGACTGGTGGGATACTCGAAAGAAGAATACCAAGCAGGGATCAAAAACTGCAGTAGCTGAATCCACATCCACTACAGATCTTAGAAAAGAATCTTCAGTGCAAATCGCAACCTTTGTCAGTCCAGGTAAGGCCCTTAAAACTCTTACACCTGTTATTAATAGTACATGGATAATTGATTCTGAGGCAACTGATCATATGACTTTTGATTCTCAACAAGTTTCTCAATTGAAACCATCTTCACAAAAACATATTTCCACTGCAAATGGATCTACAACCTCAGTTATTGGGGAAGGATCTTTACGACTCACAGATGAATTAAATTTAGACTCTGTATTAATTATTCCATTTTTAGATTATAATCTTTTATCTGTGTCTCAATTAACCACTTACTTATCAGATGTTGTAATTTTTTGGCCTGATCATTGTGTGTTTAAGAACATCCAAATGAAGCAAACGATTGGTTATGTATTTCTTCATGTGACTCATTCTCGATTGCAGTTGTGTCTGAGTTATTTTGCTCCCCAAATGTGTCTTCACTTATCTCAGCCTAAGAATCATCACCATTTTGTTTTCCAGTATCTTGAAGGTTTACTACCACAATAGAAGATTGACTTTCTTCAGGTGGAAGATACGTAAGAGTATGAATTTCCTCTTCATTATATTCCCCCTGAAATTCAGGCTTTGACAAGTAGTACATGATATCTTCATGAAAGACGACATCCATGGTGATGTATATTTTTCTTGATGGTGGATGATAGCATCGATATCCCTTTTGATGTAAGGCATACCCTACAAACACACAACGTAGTGCTCGAGGAGATAATTTGTCTTGTTGCGGCAAATGAATGAAGCCAACACAACCAAACACATCTGGGGGGAAATTCGGCACATTTGGTGGCATAATTGCATCATTCAGAACCTGGAAAGGAGTCTGGAATCCAAGGGAGCTTGAAGGCTACCAGGTTTAGAACCGGCAAATCGGAAACCATGATTTTTCCCGGTTAAACCCGGTCCGGACATGCAGTTAAATAATCTGGGTTTATATCCGGATCCGGGAAGATAAATTATCATCCGGGCCTGGAACTAAAAAGGCAAACTTGGACCCGGATTTTACCATCCCTACCTGCCGTTTCTTCTTCTGTTTGCCACCGTCAACTTTTCTTTGTTTTCTTGGGTTCTTTGCATTATTTTATAATAAAAATAATATTTACAAGAACTCCTATACCATAAATGGCTTACAAAGAATCTGAGCACACCCGGCTTGAGGATTTCATTATCCAAGCCTTCCAAGGCTTCAAGCGCTTACAATTGACTTCCAAAGTGTCAATGGACATTTACAACAAGAGATTATCCCCAATCTTTTAACCCAAGTATATCCCAACACTTACAGCCTACCTGCCGTTTCTTCTTCTATTTGCCACCGTCAACTTTTCTTTGTTTTCTTGGGTTCCTTGCATTATTTTATAATAAAAATAATATTTACAAGAACTCCTATACCATAAAGGGCTTACAAAGAATCTGAGTACACCGGGTGTGAGGATTTCATTATCCAAGCCTTCCAAGGGTTCAAACGCTTACAATTGACGTCTAAGGTGTCAATGGACCTTTACAACAAGAGATTATCCACAATCTCTTAACCAAGTGTATCCCAACACTTACAACCTCTCAATTTGATTTTACAAAAAGGATTACAAAAATTTCTCTCACATAATGTGTTTGAATACAAATGAAAGCCCAATATGTGTGAATAAATGAAATAAATACACAAAGTTTATTCTTTTAGATTTGCAGAGAAAATGCTCAAAATATCAATGGTTACATCATCTTGAATGAGTTTGATTTGAGCCAATTTATAGTTGAGGAAGAAAACTAGCCGTTATTGACTTTCTGGTGATAACCGGCTTGCTACTTTTGTGAATCCGGTTAGCCGCTTCATATTACCTTTATATTCAAAAATTTAAATTTTTGCACATCCGGTATGCCACTTTCATGAATCCGGTTAGCCACTTTGCTACAGTGATTTTTTTTCCAAAATTACAGTTTGTCCCAAATCTTTATAAAATTATACTATGGCTCAAAAAGTTATCAAACTTTACAAAAATGTCCAATTTCAAAATTTCTAAATAATCCTTGTCATTCCCAAAATTTTATGAAATTATGATATGACCTAAAACACTATGAAACTTTTCAAATAAGTTCATTCTCCAAAATTCCAAGCAATACTTGTTGATTTTAAAGTTTTTAAAACTCTTTCAATTAAACCATAAACTTGAAAAACAACCAATTTCATAAAATCATTTTTCTATTAAATAAAAAACTTTTATAACGTGAAAATAATGATTTATTAAAAATATATAAAAAATAATTTGAGCTTTCAAAAACTTAATCATTCTTAATCTTGTTTGTTATCATCAAAATCAACATTATGGAAACATATATGTTAACAATCTCCCTTTTTTTTATGATAACAAACCTTTCATGTATTTAAAGAATGATTCCACAAATTGCTCTCCCTAAATGTAAGCTTCTCTTACAATTTGCCAATTAGCTAAATTAATAAATTTAATACATGTATTCTTCTCCTCCTTCATCATCAAAAAGAAAACTTAGTAGAAAAGAAAAAGAGTAGAAATTTGTTACTCATGTTGTCCGAGTAGAAATTTGGATAAAATCTCCCCCTAACAACAAGCATCACCTCAAATACAAGTTTAGTAATATTACTCTCAAATTATTATAAATCATGATACAAGTCAACTCCATATACAAATCATTGCACAATCCATCAACCATAAAAAGATCATGAACCATTATTCTATCAATTCCCAAATCAACAACTCATAACATAAAATTATCATATAAAACCACCGTGCAATCAAATCATCATCACATCCCAAAATCATCACCATAATCACATATCAATCATCAAAACAATATTCAAAGTGCATATTATTCTTCTCCTTTTGACAACATCAAAATGATTTATTACTTTGTCTCCCTCTTTGAACAACAAAAAAGTTCAAAATGCATATTATCCAAAATCATATTGTATGTTCCCCCTAAATATATGGCCAATTTAAAATTTTATCCAAAATAATTTTATCCAAAAAATATCATATTTATCTCTCCCTTCATCATAAAAAGAAAAGAAAAGATAAATATATGCAATCGAAACAAGATCATAAAAAATAATTCGATGAAGATATTACCCATTTTGTGCGAGCAAAAATTTCGGCAGAGTCTTCCCTTAAAAATGAACAAATCCTCAAATATACAACATGGTTAAAAACACTTCCATATAAGTTTAAAAAATTATAACAAACCAACAACTCCATCAATTTATCAAGGAACACACATATAATCATCAATCATCAAAATCATTAAGAAATCAATTTTAATAGTATTAATAACATGATTAGAGATATTAGTAAATTTCATCATCCCAAGTTCATGCCGAATTTTTAAAAATTGTTATTAGTAAAGAGGTTTTGAATTTTTTACCAAACTGGCATGCAAAAGTTATAAGACATATTGTCAACTATCCAAGCTCCATACTTACTAATCACGTTTTAGAAATCAAGACAACTAAACTCATCAAGATCTAATGTGCCATTTGAATATAACTTAAAATATCTTATATGCTTAAAACTCTCGAAGTATATGTATTTTTCCTTCTTTCGGCATCATTTAAAACAAGTAATGCATAATCAATAATACATCGATAAAGGACAAAAAATGCATCCATTCGCCAATCATAGATTGCATAAGATCAAATTTCATCAAATACAATATAATCATCAAAGCATATTCTTTATCATTAAAACTTAAGTAAAACATAAGTACATAATGGTAATATATAGATCATCAAAATCAGCATATGGCAATATATAGATCATCAAAATCAACATAACTATTAAGAAAAACCATCATTATGAGCTAAAGAACAAGTGGTCAAATCCATTATTACAAATGCTCACATAGGCCAATTTAATGAATGATGATATAATACAATATATGACATATGCATATATACATAAGTGATGAACAAATAAGGAAAATGAATAAATGACATAAAACATGATGATAGACAATTAAAAAGATGAAATCAAAGATCATACAATTATCAAAATCAAACAAAGGCATCATGATAAGTTGACATGCTACCATCATATATATATATCCATACATCATGATTACACACAATAATAATTCAATTATGTAAACATACTAGCATGCTTTTGCAAATTCAACCTATTATCCATCCATCATGATCCATTCAACAAAATCAATATGGCAAAATTGTCACCAAAGTAATTAATTAATCTTACTCATCATTTTCTCTTGGATCATGATCAAGTGATTATCCTCATAAGCTTTTATCAAGGAACTCTCTACCATTCCTTGATTGTGGTACCTACAAAGAAAACATTCACGTTGTGCCCTTTGGTACCCAAATACTCTTGGGTCATTGAGTGTTAGTAATGGTTCCTTTTGGAACCCAAACACACTTTACTCCATAATATGCATTTCTTTTAACTGGACATATATTCTTCATGTGACCATCTTGATTGCAATGGTAGCATACGACTTGATTGTTAATGAAGGTACTCTTCACAAAATAATTCTTATAATATTTTTGTTTCAAATTTGGCTTATAGCCAATACATTATTTGCCAATCACATTTTTTTTTTGTGAATTAAGCAAGTTATCCAATATCTTTTTCCCATTTGTGAATTTTAACATAACATCACTAAGTTCAATGTTTGTTTTCTTGAGCATTTCATTTTCTTTTTCCAAATCATTTACATGTGGCTCTATATGCTCATGTGAAATGCTTGGTTTCTCATTTGATAATGCAACTCTATTATGCAAAGTTTTATTCTCTAATTCTAGTCCTTTAACCTTTTCATTAATGAATCATTGTATTTTCGTAAAGTATCCTTTTCATTTTTCAAGTCATCTATATGTGATTTTAGATGCTCGTGTGAAGTGCCAAGTTTCTTATTTGATAATACAACTTTACCATGCAATGTTTTATTATCTAATTCTAGGCATGTAACCTTTGCACTTAGATATTCATTTTCATTTTTGAGCTCTACCATTTTCTTTTTAAGACATACATTCATTTTACCAATGTTCATCAACTCATCATGCAATTCTTTGAAAGCATCATGTAATTTATCATAGGTAGGAAGATCACTTACCTCATTATGTTCATCATCCGATTCATCTCCAATTGCCATAAGTGCCAAATTTGACACTTCATGAGATTCCTCCTCGTTTGTAGTCTCCTCATACAAAACTTTAAGTTTTCTCCAAATTTCATAAGCATTAGAACAATTTGAAACTTTATGAAATTCCTTTCTATCTAAGGCACAAAATAAAGCATTCATTACCTTGGAATTTAAAGACATATTTTTCGTATTCGACTCACTTAAAGAATTCTTCCTAGGAATGAATGAACCATCACAAACTATTTCCCATATTTCATAGTCTAAGGCTTTTAAAAAGACTTTCATCCTAGTTTTCCAATAAGGATAGTCATTACCATCAAAGAATAGAGGTCTAGTGGTAGATTGGTCTTCCATGAAGGTAAAGCTAATTTCGGTTGCTATAAATATTTAACTCTAGACGGTTAAGTTTACACAAGAGCACTTTGCTCTGATACCAAATGAAATATAAGTTATGCAACCCAAGAGGGGGTGAATTGAGTTTTTAAAATTTAAGTTAAGCAAATCACACAATAATTCAATCTAATGCCTTAATGAAATCGAAAGCAATAAATTCAATAAATCACAAAATAAAAGGATAAGGGAAGAGAAAACAAACACAAGGATTTTTACGTGGTTCGGCAGTCCCCGCCTACGTCCACGCCTCCAAGCACACCGGGCTTGAGAATTTCATGATCCAAGCCTTCCAAGGTTTCAAACGCTTACAATTGACTTCCAAGGTATCAACGGACCTTTACAATAAGAGATGATCCCCAATCTCTTAACCCAAGTGTATCCCAACACTTACAACCTCTCAATTTGATTTTACAAAATGGATTACAAAAATTTCTCTCACACAATGTGTTTGAATGCAAATGAAAGCCCAGTATGTGTGAATAAATGAAATGAATACAAAAAATTTATACTTTTAGATTTGCAGAGAAAATGCTCAAAATATCAATGGTTGCATCATTTTGAATGAGTTTAATTTGAGCCAATTTATAGTTGAGGAAGAAAACTAGTCGTTATTGACTTTCTGGTGATAACCGGCTTGCCGCTTTTGTGAATTTGGTTAGCCGCTTCATGTTACCGTTATGTTCAAAAATTTAAACTTTTGCAAATCCGGTATGCCGCTTTCATGAATCCGGTTAGCTGCTTTGCTACAATGTCTTTTTTTTTCCAAAATTATAGTTTTACCTCAAATCTTTATAAAATTATACTATGGCCCAAAAAGTCATAAAACTTTACAAAAAGGTCCAATTTTAGAATTTCTAAATAATGCTTGTCCTTTCCAAAAATTTCTGAAATTATGATATGACCTACACTACGAACCTTTTGAAATAAGTTCCTTCTCCAGAATTACAAGCAATGCTTGTTGATTTTAAATTTTTTAAAACTCTTTCAATTAAACCATAAACTTGAAAAACAACCAATTTTATAAAATTATTTTTCTATTAAATAAAAAACTTTTATAATGTGAAAATAATGATTTATTAAAAATATATAAAAAATAATTTGAGTTTTTAAAAACTTAATCATTTTAATCTTATTTGTTATCATCAAAATCAACATTATGGAAACATATATATTAACAATAAGGCGCCATTATATTTGCTCCCAGTAAGTCAATTAGTGAGCAAATTTAGTTCGTCGCCATTGATAATCAGCATGTGAAACATATTTAACAACAAAATAATTTCGTCACGAAAAGACATTTTTCTGACCAAAGAGATATCACTAAATCATTGTTTTTTGCGAAAAAAAATATAAACAAACATTCTTGTAATGAAATATATATCGTCGCTAAAAAAAAATTTTGTGACGAAACAAATTTCATAACTAAAACATCCTTTTTGCGATGAAAATATAATCATCACCGAAACATCCCTATTACAATGAAATCCTTTTTGTCACTAAAACGGTCTTTTGTCAATGAAACTTTTTGATGCTAAAACAACTTTTTTTATATTTCTATTTCAAAACCCTTTTTGTAAAATAAAATTTTCATCACTGATTAGGGGTAAAATTGTATATATATTAACATTATAAATTTTTCATCTAGGGTGGGCATGGGTCGGGTTGGGTCGGGTTGGGTTGATTGGGTTGGGCTTTTGAAAAGCCTATTTTTATGGTCTAAACAAAAATAAATAAATTAATTAAAAAAATTAAAAAAACACAAATACTAAAAGCCTTACAACAAATCCAATATTTCAAAATTTAACAATCAAATTATTAGTATATAACTAATGAAAAAAAAGTACATAAATTTAAAATCTTGTTTAATACAAAACATTAAAGTCGAAAGAGTGAAAAATTTTATAAGTCTTCCATACATAGGAGGAGAGTTTCCCGAAACCATTGCTCAACACCAACCAACAGGAGTGTGATGAAGATCAGTCCAATGACATCAAAATCCAGATCAATCCAAATTAAAGACATTAAAATCTCATGCCAATCTTGAATCTATATGACAATAAAAATAAAAATATTAGGCATATATGTTATAACAAATAAATACAAGGAAAATATAAATGGAATAAAAATAAAAATCATAATATAAATATTTACCTGATGTAATTGATTCATAAAATGACATATCTTCAACCGAAGATGTATCCTCTTCTACAGCAATACAAGAAGAACAAAGCCAAATTTGCCCACATATCAAGCTCTCTACCATTTTAGGACTCAAAGAAGCTCGAAATGGATCAAGAATGCGTCCTCCTGTACTGAATGCA
>MKYO02000639.1:0-22175 GCA_002013955.2 Citrus medica
TGGAATGACTAGTGTAAAGAGGTTGGGTTCAGAGTTCTATGGGAATGATTCTCCAATTCCATTTCCATGCTTGGAGACTCTTCTTTTTGAAAACATGCAAGAATGGGAAGACTGGATTCCTCATGGATCCAGTCAAGGAGTTGAAGCGTTTCCTAAATTGAGAGAGCTTTGTATTTTTGGATGTTCTAAATTGCGAGGGAAACTGCCAGAATGCCTTTCTGCATTGGAGAAGTTTGTTATTCGAGAATGTGAAGAATTGTTAGTTTCAGTTACGAGTCTTCCAGCTCTTTGCAAATTGGAAATTGGTGGATGTAGAAAGGTTGTGTGGAGAAGTGCAACTGATCATATTGGATCACATAATTCAGTGGTTTGTAGAGACACATCAAATCAAGTGTTTCTCGCAGGGCCATTGAAGCCGCGACTACCAAAATTGGAAGAATTGGAGATAAATGATTTTAAAGAGCAAACATATATCTGGAAGAGCCATAACGAATTACTGCAGGACATTAGCTCTCTTCGAAGACTGCNAGTGGCTGCCCTTTTCCTTGCCTTTTTTGGTCTTCCAATCTTCTTGGTAATCTCAGGTGGAAAGAGCTTGGGCCTATCACAAGGGTCCCATGTAACTTTGTCAGGAATTGGCTTGAACATCACTGCATATGTGTTCAAGTACGCCTCTTTGCTGAAGTATTTTGGTAGATACTCTGTTGCCGTGTGTCTAGCATGACTAATTGCAGCCATAGCATGAGTACAGGGGATTCCAGCTAGGTCCCAATAGCCACAATCACAGGACCTGCTCATGAGATTGACAATGAACCTCCTTGCTGGATAATAACCCTTGTCTTTAACCTAACAAAAATTACATAATGATTAAATAATAATTATAAGGTTGAGGAAAAAAAATTGATTAACCTAACAAACATTCAGGTTCAGGAAAAAAATAATTATAAGGAACATGAGTTAGAATTATACTTGAAAGTGAAGATCCCCAGAAGCCATTACATTCATCTTGCTTCCACATTCATATGCAGCATCCAATTCTTTTTTCACTCTAGGTGGAATGCTGGTCCAAGATTGTGCTTCTTTTTTCTTTTCTGTGAAGAGTGTCATGAACATGCATCTAATTTCTTCAAGCATGGTCAAGCAAGGCTTCTCTCTGTGGGGTAATATCCAACTATTAAAACACTCTGAAGTGTTGTTAGTTGTACGGTCTACTTTACAATTCTTGTCGTACTCATGTCTTGACCAAGTAAACCCAGCAAGCTCAGTCTCCAGCCACTGCCATGCCTCTAACTTCTCTTTTTTGAGCTTTTCCATTGCAATAGCGTAATCAAACTTGTTAGTGCTACTGACAGCCCTCCAAAACAGATTTCTCAAACTAACACCAGGATGTTCTTTGCAGAAGTTAGCATATATGTGCCTAGCACATGGTCTGTGATATGCAGTAGGCCATGTTATCTCAATGGCCCCCAACAAACCCTTTTGCCTATCTGAGCAAAATGTAATCTGCTCCAAGCCATTATCAAAATACGAATGCAGAATTTCTAAAAACCACGACCAGGTTTCAGTATTCTCTATCTCACACACTGTTAATGCTAATGGGACCATTCCATTATTAGCATCCATACCCACAGCGGCTAATAGAACTCCACCATATTTTGATTTCAAGTGACACCCATCCAACCCGATATATGGCCTACAGCCATTGTTAAGGGCATTTTTTTGAGCTGGAAATGCCATAAAGAATCTCTGAAACAACACTTTCTCAGGCCTAGTTACAGCATCACAAAGCACTTTACAAATTGCACCAGGATCATACTTGTGAATCACTGCAGCATATTGAAACAAATCTTCGTATCCCCTCGCATGATCTCCATTAATGTCTTTTCTTGCCCTCTCTCTAGCCCTATATAGTTTTAAATCCCCTATCCGCACACCATAAGTCTCTAACATAAACTCACGAAGAACAGAAATCTTCACATGAGGATCTACAGTAACTTTGCTCTTAATTTTCTCTGCTATCCATTTACTGTTCACAGCCACTGACTTTCCAGTCTGTCTACATTCATGCTTCTTTTGCAACTCTTTGATTGCAAATCCACCCTTGCCCCTTATTTTACCTCCCATCACATACCATGGACACTCACTAATCTTGCATTTTCCGTAAAATCTCCTAGGCTCATTGTACACCTTTGTAATTTCAAAGCCTTTATCCACCATCACTTCACCTAACACATATCTAAAATGCTCAACATCATCAAATACATCTCCTAACCTCAGCTTATGTTTACCATTACGCCCTGGCTTATATGCATGCACTTCAATGTAATCCTTCAGCTGAGTGGTACCCAAATCATAATCTGAATCTGATGTGTCTGCTAACAGCTGAGGATCTACTTCAGCTGTTTCATCGTCAGAACTAGAACCCCTAGCATCATCCATAATATCTGCACCATTATCTTCATTTTGGTCATCGTCACCAGCATCATCATCATCAGTGTCATCTATACGACTCCCATCAGTTGAATATACTTCATCATCATCATCATTCTCATGTCCATCATTCTCATTCAGCTCTGTTGGTGGCCCTTGTATGCCTCCAGTCCTAGGTGGTGGTTCATTTCCACCATCATTGACCCATGTAATTTGCTCTGCAGATAACTGCACCCCACAGTTATGTAGCATCGCTTGTAACACCCCACAAAGCGGTAAATCAGGACGTAGGGTTGGCAAAATTGTGGCTTCAAACACTGCCACTTCCATTGAATCATGTGCAGCGAACTGAGCCTGCAAGACTGCCTCAGAATCTACAATAATCGAAAGCTTGTTCCTTGGGTTGGTAACCGATAACTGCACACTTTCAGGAGTCGTCAACCCATGCTCCCTGGTAATCTTTAATGCTTCATTCTTCATCTGCTGCAGGGTATATTCTTCAGGTTCAATCAACCCTATACGATGTCTTTCACCTTTGTAAAGTAAATGTAGTTGTAATGGTAACATCATCTACAAGATTAAAAACGAGGAAACATTTTGAATAACTGAAATTACAGCATAACTCAAAGCAATTTAATTAGGTAAAAAGTAATGAAAAATAACTAAAATTATGGCCAACAACCAAAATTTCAGTAAAACGGCAAATGCATGTAAGCTTGATGGTTACAAATAAAAAATTAATTAACAGTAAGCAAAAATTAATTAACAGTAGGCAACTAATAATCCTAATCTATTAAATTCAAGTGCTAATCACAACTCAAAGCAATTTAATTAGGTAAAAAGTAACGAACAATAACCAAAATTATGCCCAATAACCAAAATTACAGCAAAATGGCAAATGCATGTAAGCTTGATGATTACAAATAAAATGGCAAAAATTCATTAACAATAACCAAGTATTAATCCTACTTACAATTGACAGAGTAGAAGACAGTAGAGATGGAAGAACACTGCTGCGAGAGTGAGAGAGATATGCGTTAGCTACAATGAGCGAGAGAAGGCGGAGATGGAAGAAGAATCGAGAGAGAAGGGGGTTGATTTCGATTTCTAGGGCTCCATGTCCAAATTGCCCGCTTTCTTTACAATTGCAAAACGCAACGTTTTCGCCTCACGTGATATGTCCAAAATACCCTTATGACGTCAGCATAATTTTTATTCAGTTAACGGAATGGTGGCAAATTGCTAACAGTTTAAACGTTTAGTGGTAAAATGATAGTTTTACCAAACCATGGTACTGACATGATGTGTCAGAATACCTTTGGTGGGAAAATGATAATATCCCTTTTTTTTATTATCTATAAAACAAGTGTATTAATTTCTTTTAGTGTTGTAGGACTAGGATTTATAAAAAGCACTTTATTGTTGTCAATACATACATGCCTTCCTCAAAAACCCATCAAAATACATTAAATAGAGCATCCAAATAGAAACATCTCACAACAAAACCAAGAAAAGATCATAAACAAATAGCACATCAAGCAAAGCAATCACTTCTTTCTTTAATCAATTACATTTGAGCCTTGGTACCCTTAATATCTTCATTGGAAGAATTACCAGACTCTTCATCAATATTAATAACCTTAGGCTGCCTCTTCTTCTCCTCAGCAAGCTTTGGCACTGTGACCCTCAGAATCCCATTTTCCATGTGAGCCTTAATATGATCCAAGTCAGCACTCATCCTAAACTGCCTCCAAAACTTGCCAAATGTCCTCTCAGCTCTGTGCCATTTCTCTCCTTCAACTCCCTCCTTATAATAATCGTTACTCTTCCTCTCCCCACTCACTCTCAGTACTTTGTTCTCTTCAACTTCAATCTTCACATCATCTTTCTTCATCCCTGGAATGTCGAGGGTCATCACGTGTGCTGTTGGTGTCTCCATCCAGTCTGCTCTCGCCAGGGCTAGAGTTTGATAATGATCGGCTCCTTTTGCGATTGTTAAAGGGGTTTGTTCAAGAACCCTGAAAGGCTCTTCCGTCATTGGGAACATCATGTCAAAGAAAGGTGATTGTGTGTACGGCATCAGAGCGTTTGCTTGTGATGCCATGTTCATCAATGTTGCTGCCATAACAAGAAACAACATTGTCATTGCAAGAATTCTTGGTTTTGCCATCTGGATAGCTAGCTAGCTTTTTGAGAGTGTTTGTTTGAAGCTAAGTGTTTGTTGATTTTCTGGTGAAATGGAGGGAGGTGAATTAGAGAGATATATACACTTTAGACTGGATTATAGCTCGATATCTGAATAGTTCTTTAGAAGTCTTTGCGATAGAAACTTAGGGAAAATTCTAGCACTGCGTAGAGACTAAACGTTTTGCAGAATGTTCTGAAGATTGAAATTCTTTTGATTTGGGAATCTTAGTTGGAAGCTTGGCTAGAATTAGAATATGCCACATGTTACTTAAAATAGTTTTGTATTAATATTTAACCAATTACTCGTAACTTAATATAAAACACAATTTCATCATTATTTTATAAATCTACAGTGGAATTGTTCCAATGAAAGCGCAATTGGGAAAATAATTTTTGTCTCAATTCACATGGGAGGCGACACTAATCAGTGTTGTCATATATTATAATCTCAAAACGTCACAATTGTTGCTAAAACCAGTAAGAACCAGTTCAATTTGATTTTAGATTTATTCACGACAACTAAGGCGTGATGGGTATCATCATCAGGCAATAGAAATAAATCATGACAAATGACAATACCGTTTTTTAGTTAACTATTTGTACGATGGTTTTGAATTTAGCTATGCGATCCAAAGCTCGATCAAATTCGCTTTTTTCCAGTGCAATTGTGAAGCCGCAATAGCTAGGAATTCTAGTCCACGAACCACTGTTGATGCATAAACTAGATGCCTTGACTATGGCTTCCCTAATATTTGAGTCATCAAGCTTGATTTGTTCTGTAGCTGTTTTCTCACCACTGATTTGAGTCATCAAGCAAAACAGAGGCACAATTTAAGTGGTTCGGCCTGGAGATCAGGGCAGCAATCTTATCTCCATCACCGAGATCAAACTACAAACATTAACAAGAAGTTACAAGCTTTTCATATGTCTCAACTATAGCCTCTAAGACTATATATAAATATCATGAAGAGCCTAGAAAAGTCCCCCACTCACTAGCTGCATTCCGGGTTTGTTATAACAAACCTAGAATTTTCCCGCCTTGTAAAGGTCAGTTAACAACCTTGAATCAAGTACTTAACCCGTGCTTCAGTAAGTGACCAAAACGACTGCCAAATGTGCCGTATAGAGTAAATGGAATCACGTGAACAACATGTGATTTATTTGCAGGAAGTAAACGATAATACACAGATGTCAATATTCTCCTATTTCATCAAGCAACCGACAGGGCATGCACAATCAAGGATATAAACCAACATGGCAGAAATGTCTGAAACTCAGTTTTAATTTCACAATTCAACACATATCTTTTAAGATTTTTTTTTTTCAATAATTGAGAGAGTTTATGTGATGTAATATGACACTATTCAATCAAGCAAGTGCTCTACTTTTTAGTGATAGACACAAATGAAAAAAACATAAAGACTTAACTACAAAATAAAATAAAATTTATGATATATATATGTGTGTGTATATCAAGGCATCAACAAAATGCTGATAGGACTTTGGGAAGGGAGCTCATTAATAGTAAGGCTTTATCTTCATCATTTAATGCTGCATCAATGCTTTCAAAGTGTCACACACTTTGTTGAACCCATCAATATGATCATCAAGAGATGAGCCTTCAATCATCTTTAATGTAAACATCCTCTTCTTTATGTGTACAATCTGTTAGCAAGGGATTTTTTCATGTACATACTCTCCAACTTAGCCCATAAGTCAACAACCGTGGCTTCTTTTGCCACTTCCCTTATCACTGAGTCTGCAAGGCTCAAGATTATTGTCCCCCCAGCCCTTTTGTCTATCTCAGCAACCTGCTCTGGGGTCTTTGACGAAGATACCTCCTTTCCTGTTTTTTGGTTACTTGTTGAATAGCATACCCAAGACCCTGTGTAACCAGCAATGCTTCCCTCTTAACCTTCCACATATTAAAGTCATTCTTTCCATTGAACTTCTCAAGATCAATCTTTGATGGAGCCATACTTGGATCTTGATCTGAAGAACTAGCTCTAATACCAATTGTACTGTCAAGATAGCCGCTAATGCTAATCAAGCTATCAAAACACTGCATAAGACCCTGTACAAGATCAAACTAGCTACATATGAACAATTGAATGACCTCGATGAACTCAATAGATGACTTAAGAACTTAAAGCAAGATTTCAGCAATTAGGAAACAAGAAATAAGCAAGATTAACAAACAATCACGCACGGAAACCAGCACTGTTTACGTGGTTCGGCTGTGCAATGAGGCAGAACATACATCCAAGGGAAAATCGACTAAAATGAGTTTTATTTATGGATCAAAGTATTTTACAGAGCTCATAAGGAGAAACTAACAAGGAAAACGATGATACTTTTTCTCTCTCTTCATTCTCTTTACATCTTGCTGAAACTGCCTGAAAGCTCAGCTTATATAACGGGTGTTCATTACCCCAGATTGCACCAGATCCAGCCACGTGTATAACAACTTATAACTAACTTGATTCTTCTCTCACGTGCTTGTCACATGCAGAACTTAAGCCTTTAGCCAAAACGCCTTCATGCCTCGCCGTTTTGGTATCATTAAGTGAGTCATATGTCCAGCCCGGGACAGCTTGAAACATCTTAATGGACAAAACGATGCCGTTTTAACACGCCAAGTTTTGAATTCAGCAAAATAGATCCACACAAACAATGATAAAAAATGGTGCTGCCATTAAAGAAATGGCATTGCAAGAATGTAGAATGCCACATGTTACCTAATCTGTTCTAAATCAATATTATTATCATCCAAATTCCGAATTTAATTTGCATATAAGACAGTATAAGCCATTAAAAGGATAACAATTAGGTAGAATTTCACATGAAGAGCAATCAATCAACCAAGCTTCTATTTGCCTGAATTGCATTTAATATTTGAATGAACGTATTCAAAAGTCGTTAGATTCGCATGCCAAAAAACAATTTCACCACGATCACCTCCTGTTGCCTTTGTTCAGATTTGCCGTCGATGGCTGCCGATATTTTGAGAACTACTCAAGCGAAAAATCACAAAACCAAATAGATGCAGTGGGCTCAGATAGTAGCTAAACACCACTTCATTATTCATTTACAAATCTCAACCGTTAGATTAACGTAATTAAAATCTAACGGCTGAGCAACATAACGACAAAAAAGAGGGGTATAGAGCTGGATCCTAGAGTGAAGAATAAGAAAAATTAACTATTGTATATATATATATATATATATATATATATATATATTTAAGAAGAAAACATTTTGCGACAATTTGAATATTCTTTTTGTTAAGTTAGATTGTGCATCAACGTAAAATAAGGTTGCAATTTATAGGTATCAATATAAAAGAAGTGGTCAAGCTAGTTTGTGCATACATAATTAAACAAATCAACTTAGACTGAAATTCCGAAATATTTATAACAACCCAATTGGGCACTACTAATTCTGAGTTGGAACTGTTTTAACTTGTTCAAAAAAATTTTTTAACTTCGACGGCTAGCAAAGGTTAATACAAGAGAGAGTGTTTTACTTTGGGTGACCCCTGCTCCTGCATTTGCTAAGCCATTAACCATAATGATGAAGAATATTAATGAAGTAAGTTAATGAATTCATAACATAATCACGCTACATTTTCATTGAAATTAATATGTCTTACAAATTTATTTTTCATAAGCTGGTGCTAGTGATTCTTTTTCAAATGATGACGTGTTTGCTTCGGTAATTAATTAATAAAGTGAAACAAAAACAAGTAGACCCCCGCACCAATAATTTTGCAAGCAACCCAACCCGACCATCCCTTTTTTTTTTTTTTCTCTTTGTATCACTGTTATTCTGATTCCATATTCTTGCAATGTCATTCCTTATTGGAGTGAATTGTTGCTTTTGTCATTATCAAATAATATATTTGAGAGCTGTTCGTTTTTGTATATATAAAACTGAAATTATTATAGTTGTGTAGAAGAGTTTGAGGGTCACTGGGAGGATTTGCTCATTAATGGTCAGTGAAGTAAACCGACCAGGCGAATTTATCAAAAGCACTTTATTATAAGAGAGAACAAGAATGCCAAGAAAATATCAGAGACAAAAAGGAAACTAAGCAAACAAAAACAGAAAATCAAAAGAGAAACAATATCCCACAATAACAAGAAAATATCAGAGACAAAAAGGAAACTAAGCAAACCAGAGCACGTGCTTGTGATGCCATGATCAAGAACGCTGCTGCCGTAACTAGAAATCTCTTCTTAAACAAGATTATCATCATCCGAAATTATAAATTTTGCATACAAGACATTATAAATCAACAATTCAAAGAAAAAAAAGAAGAATTTAAACCAATTAAGAGGATGGTCATTAGGTAGAATTTCAGATGAAGAAAAACGAATCAACCAAGGTTCTATCTGCCTGAGTTGCAGGAAGCATTCGGTCGCTTCTGCATGAACTAGGAACTACAGATCCCATAGAATTTTGGTTGCGTCTATTCTGGCAAAAGTACTTAATATCTTATTTTGGTTTGGACTAAAAGCAAACATGCAGCTGAATCTGATTGATTAAAAATCTAAAACCGTACCAAAAGAAAGAAGAAAATGACAACCAGCTCTAGCTAATTCAGGGGATGCATGCATATTAACATTTCTCATCAAATCATCACCCGTTGTGCTCTGAGACTGAGAAAATCTAAGGTGACTGATTTATGTTGACTTCTCAAAACAGGGCTACCGTACATCATTTACTGATTAATGATGCTGATGTTTAATAGGATGAATCAGGTGTTTGCTGAAATGTCTCAAGAAAGGACCCTTGAGCACATGAGAATGAGACGAACATTCAATAATCTCCAGGATAATATAAGATCAAGGATGCAACAAGGACAAACAGAGATGGAAGCTGTAGCGTTTTGACAGTACACATGTCACAGCCGTTAGATTAAACAAATGTAAACCATCGGATACAAGTTTTGTAAATATAGATTCAAAATGAATGAAACATTGTTGTGATGTGTGTGCATTATTCTCTCATTTTGATCATGTGCTAACTAAGATTTTTTCTTTCAATAATTTTCAGTTTTCTGTCAAATGTAACATAATATGTTCATGTGTAACATAAGAACACAAAGCATGAATGCAGCTCTAATCTTTTTCAAACTTGGCCAAAGTTGTTGAATATCTAAATCCTCAAGTGTTCTGTGTTTTTTATTAAGTTAGCATGATTGGACATAATAAAATAATGAAAATCAAATTATTATGATGGTTGGATTAGTTAGCCAGATTAATGTTATTTTGTCTAATTATCATGGATAAAATTCAATTATATATAATATATATAATATGTCCTTCGTATTTTCCCTTTAATTTAAATCATAAAAAGACTTGTAATATGGATCATGTATTTGTTATGCTGTTTATTGGAGTGAATTGTTGTTGTTTTAATGATTGTCAAATATTTTCTCTTTTAATTAATAAAAAATAACTGATAGTCGTATTAATTAATTAGTATAAGCTAGCTAGCTGAATGTTCAATGTTATTGCACTTTTGAGCTACATATGGCATGGTATGCTCGAGCAACGAAATTGAGTTTTGAGTTTCTATGATATGATACTATTCAAATCAAGCAACTCTACTCTTCAGTGATAGACACAAATGAAACTAGTGCACATGCGGTAGCTAGATGATAATTAAAAGACCAAGATTATATTCCCATCATAATCAAACTAACAACACGACGTGATCCAGTGTCAATTAATTTTCAGTTTCTTGTATTAATTTCTTTTTCAATATATATAATGGCAATCTCGTGTACTAATGCTAATTTCATTATATTAGGCACCTCTGTGATATGTTATTAAACCATAGAAATGTGGGTTAGATTCAGGGAGATTTTGAATGATTTATCTAATTATAAATTTTTCGGATTACATATGTTTCAGTCAAAAACAGGGGAGCTCCTTGAATTGGAAGCTCTTTAGGCACAATATCACGAAATTTTGATATTAGCCCTTAAAAGAGCTTAGGCAGGGTCAAAGAAGTAACAGAAACTGAGGTTATGCCCAATATGTCTAGCCGCTACTCTAAAAAATTCAGGTTATTTTGCCTAAAGGGTTTCCTACATCATATAAATTACGCTGGTTCTTCATAATTATTAACACATTAATATGACTAATTAGAAAGTAATAAAGAGATAGATTCCTTTTATTTTAAAACAAACGGAATTGATTGTAGAATATTATTAAAAAGGTGGGACTACTTGTAATCTAAAATTTACCACGAATGCCCTTTTATTATGTGCACTAGCTAATAGATTTTAAGAAATCATTTTTTACTTTGAAATATTTTTCTTGCGATTAGAGATCTTGGGTTGTCCCTTGATAGAAGAAAGGCACACAAAGAATGGAGGACAATGTCGGCACTTGCTAACCCATATACCTTTCGTAGTAATAAATGGCAGAGCAGTGGATATGGATTTGAAACAGAAGAGGGATGAGTACCGAACTGTATAAATTAATTAATTATTCCTACTGCATGGGTTTGTAAATTTCTTTTAAAACAGAGGAGCTAGGACTGTATTAACTAATTTCTAATTGGGGTAGGTGTAATATGTAATGGCCTCTATGTATTTTTTGATGTTATTATTATTGATGTTGTATCTTCATAGTCTTGATGGCTTGACAGGCTTTGGGCACCTTAGTTGCTTACTTCGAATTTCCGCGTATGGTTCAATAGCCAAGCCAGTCTTCAATTATTTGTTGATCTAGTGATCTGCTTATGAACAACTAAAAATCGTTGTGATTCTTTGACTAATAAGAATTGTCATTCGGAACTAAGGGCAGTGAGCTTAGGATTATTGCAAAAACATGAGTTCTGTAAAAAATTGATCTTCACTATTTGTCTATTTTCCCAGCCTTTTTTAAAATCTCAAACTTTTCAAATTTTTTAGCCATTACTTTGTAAAAAATTAGAAGTTTATGTTTCCTTCATTTGCACTGCTTTCAACTACTTGAACCTCCACAAACTAGACCAAACTAAACTTTTTGCTCTACCAAAACTCTTTTAAAAAATTCCTACATTTCTATAAGACTCTCTTACTATATAAATTAATAATGGGTAAAAGCACATTTAGTCCTTATATTTTAAGATTAGTATCCATTTAGTCCATATATTTTTAAAAATGCCTCGAAACATCTATGCCGTTAAAGTTTTGATACCCTTACCGTTACTTTTTATTTCTTTTGGCTTACTTTTATAATATTACCCTTTTATAATAATATTTTTGTTTGGACATTAATAAAAAGAAAATAATTAAATTACCAATTTAACCCTAAAAATAAAAATATATATTAAATTTTAATTGTCAAAAATTGTATGCAAGCTACCAAGTGTGCAAATGGTGCTTGCAAAAATTTAATATAATTTTTTAATTTTCTAGGATTAAATTGGTAATTTAATTTTGTTTATTAATGTCCAGACAAAAAAATTATTATAAAAGGGTAATATTGTAAAATAAGTCAAAAAAAATAAAAAGTAACAGTAGGGGTATCAATACTTTAATGACGGGGATGTTTCGAGATATTTTTAAAAATACAGGGACTAAATGGACACTAATCTTAAAATATAGGGACTGAATTGACTTTTACCCATTAATAATTATGTAACTCAAAACTAAACTCTTATTATGTATTTGTGGCTTTTATAAAATATGCTTTTATTGTTGTTCTTGTAATTGATTTTGACTTATTTCATTTCTATTTTTTTTTTGGCACACAAAAATCATATCTCTTTTCGACATTCTCTAGAGTCTTCGGTCAAAATTAATTGAACTTTTAATTAACATGTAGTTACAAAATGGTGTGAAACGATAAAATAAACCCGAAGCATTGCATATATATCTATTAATTTTAATTGTCAATTTATTCGCTTGCAACTAATATTAAATTTTTATAGCATCATTTTATTGCCAAATATTTTTCAGTAAATACATATTTCATTATTACCTGATCAATATTTGTTGTCTATCTTTACTCATCAAATTGCAACGTATTTGTTGTCAATCCTGCTAATTCAATATTTGTTGTCAATCCTGCTAATTCAAGATCTGAAGAATTGGAATTCGTTGAAAATTGCAACGTAGGCAAGTGCTGACAGAATATATATAATTCTCCTGCAGGTGTTGACGGTGTAAAATTTTGAGTGATACTTAAAAATTGCGACACATTCAAGAAAACAGAACAAAGAAGCTAGTTCTTCCTAATTGGCACATTTTACTTAATGATGTGCCACAAATGTGGGACTCTAATAATGTTTGGGAGATATAGAAGAGCTTGGGTAACAATGTAGGAAGGAAGCTCTACTCTTCAGTGATAGAATAATGTTTCGTGATTGTCAAATATTTTATCTTTTAATTAATATAAAGAACTAATAGTAGTATTAATTAATTAATATAAGCTAGCTAGCTGAATGCTCAATGTTATTGCACTTTTGAGCTACATACGGCGTGGTATGCTCGCGCAATGAAATTGAGTTTTCAGTTTTTGTGATATGATACTATTCAAGTCAAGTAACTCTACTCTTCAGTGATAGAGTTGAACATTAATTTCTTTTTCAATATATATAATGGCAACTTCATGAGCTGAACATTAATTTCGCTGTATTGGGCACCTTTATGATATTCTATTAACCCATAGAAGTGGAGGTTCCATTAAAGGAGATTTTTAATGATTTATTTAATTATAAATTGTTCCCATTTTGTATTATAGTAAAAACAGAGGCTGTTCTGCCTTTCTAATTATAGGTGATGTGATGCACTGAAAGGTACATAAAGGGTGGAAGACAATATTGGCATATGCATTGCGTCATAATGAATAGTAGACCAGTGGATTTGGATTTGAAACAGAGGAACGAGTACTGAACTGTATAAATTAATTAGTTGTTCCTACTGCATGGGTTTGTAAATTTCTAGGACTGTATTTATTAATTTCTTATTGGGGTGGCTGTAGCATGCAATGGCCTCCATGTATTTCTTGGTGTTATTATTATTGATGTTGTATCTTAGTATTGTCTTGATGTGGCTTTGAAGTATACTTGATGGAGTCTTGATGGCTTGGCAGACTTTGGACAGCTGTGTTGCTTACTTCGAATGGCAGAGCCAAGTTGTAGTCTTCGAATTGCCAACATCGTATAGTTCAATAGCCAAGCTGCAGGACTTCAATTATTTGTTGATCTAGTGCTCTACTTATAAACAACTAAAAATCATTTTGAATCTTTGGCTAATAAGAATTGTCATTCTAAACTAAGGGCCAGTGAGCTGAGCATTTTCTATATTCTTAATTGTTTGAGCCTATAAACTAAGACATGCTTGGCATGGACATCTCGAAAGCTCATGATGACTAGCATGAAGTACTGCAAACTTGAGAAACTCATTTACTGCGTTCTCATATTCTATAGACCTTCTATCCATCAACATCCAAGATTTATCCATATTTAAACTATTAACTTTCCTGCAAATGCATCGCATTTTATTCATTCAGTTTTATTAATATTAGAAATTGATATTGTTTACAACCACAAGAACAACTAATAAAATTATAGAATCAACCAAAAATGAGATCACAATTTCACTAATTAAGCAACTACAGTGTCTCTAACATAGTTTCTGCTACTATATCTTTGTGATTGTCCAGAATCTAACAGATGTTATAAATAAATATCTGTAGTTCATTATTAATCAAATGAAGCTTTTAGTATCGATTCCATCAACTATTTTTATTGATACAGTAGATATAAGTTCCAAGTCTGATGAGTAGTGGATTCATTAATTGAGCAACTAAAGTCCCAAACTTGTGCCCAGCCCATTGAACTGCTGCAGCATAAATTAACATTACTTCTAATCTGCAATCAATTTGAAAACTGTTGCTGTTCTGTAATTTTCCCTTGTTAAAATGTATAAACAGACCAAATTGAAGCAAAATGCATTACGGTAATACTATTACGAGAGACATCTCAGTAAGATGTTTGCTAAAAAACAAAATAATCTTTTAAAGAGACATTTAATCAAACACTGTAAAATTATTTCAACAGGATGTAAATATCAAATCCCTATTATTATTACGAGACTCAATTAATTTCAATTGAAAATATCACACATTCAATTATCACTTGAAATTAACGTTGTTCTTGGCGGAATTAAGGAGAAAGCACTGTTCTCAATATGATCAATGAGAGGAGCAACGCTATAATCTGCTTAAAGAAAAGAATGAAAATAATGTCTTAAGTTAAATAAACAAAAATTGAACAGAAGTGTACTAACCAAAGATAAAATAAATTGATTGATTCTTTCAAAATTGAGAATGAAAATGAAAATTATTTGTGCGTTCCTTGTTTGTTGAACAGGAAATTGAGACTTGGAATCAATTAAATCAATCTAGGTTGATTAAAAATACAATTAATTTAACTATAAGCCTAAATTATCAAACTAGAAAGAGAGAAGTAAAAAAAAAATCAAAATTAAAGGAAACAATACCTGAAATTCGAGAAGCAGCTAAAGCAAGCTAAAATTCTTCGTGCGTTCTTCTTCGAAAGAGAATGGATATGAAAGTCGAAATTGAGTGATTGATGAAAAAACTGAGAGGTGATTATTGAAAAGGAAGTAATGGGAATGAGTTTGAATTTTCTCAAAAGAAACTAATCTGTTCTAAGAACGAAAACAAAAGTGGTAATAGTGAATTTTTAAATTTTTTTCTTAAGTCAATAGAAGGAAAATGTAAATGATAATTTTTCTATAAATATGTAATATATTATATATTTGTCACTTATTTGATAAAACGTCACAATTATATGACATTTAAATAAATTGTCATTTATATTTCATAATTACTTAATTTTTCACAAAATGTCATGTATATTTGATATTTCTTAAAAATTGTAAAATAAAAAATATCAAGTATTCTTCCTAATTGGCACATTTTACTTAATGATGTGTCACAAATGTGGGACTCTAATAATGTTTGGGAGATATTAAAATAAAAATAAAAGGGCTGGCAACAGATGTCTACGCGCATGTGAACTTAATGGATTCCTAAAAACGATTCACTATTAACATTGCCACATAATTTATTTTTTGTGTTATGCGTGTACACAAAAATGAATCAAAATCTTTTCCGTTGGTGTCTCTGGCCAGAAATATTTGACATTTCTAATTTGTAATTACCAAATGACCAGAATGAAACTAAGAAACCGACTGTCAGTTGTAAATGAAACCAATAACTTGATGGGTTGATAAATTAATAGTTTTTGCTAGTAGAGTTAAAAAAAATTAAATTGTTTTATTCCTAAAAAAAATATATCGCATTTCATTTCTCCCAGATTTTAAAATTGGGATTTCACTCTTATTCCTGATGTATTTCTACCAAAAATCTTGCATTAAAAAAATAAAACAAGATAACCACCAAAAAATTGATTCAACAACGCCCAAATTAAAGACTATAGTATATGACATGAGTTTACCCCAAAAAAAATACATTTAAAAATTTGAGTTTATTAAAGAATTGATTTCTCAAGGACAGTATGTAATTCATTTTCCTTTGTCTGCTTAACTTCTGTCTTCATTATTGGTCTATTTTCCCTTTAATTAAATTTTGAGCTTGCTTTCATTGTCAATTTAAATTTTTTGTTTTCAATTTTGTTTCAGTCTACTTGGCCTTTTTTTTTCCTCCTTGCATCAAGCTTACGCAGGATGTCTTTTGGTAAGCTTAATAAGATATCTCTATGATCTTGATTTGGTCATTAGCCTATGGGCATTGTTTAGTCGATAATTACTCCCATCAATTTTATTTGCTAATCACTTCTGATCCAGCCAGATTCAAATTGGTAAAGACAAAAATTTAGCTTCTCGTACTGATCCCCACAGACGGCGCCAAATGTTGATGCCGAAATCCGAACGAGTTGGTTAGTGACCCAATTTCAGATCCCTGCATGAGCAATAAATTTGTTTGGTGGGAAGCTGCTGGTTGATCTCCAAGAATATTCTCTGACTATGAGCAGAACATTCATGAGCATATAATCTTCAAGCTGATGATCAACAAGTACATGAAATTATAGAGAATGGTCAGAGGTGCCAGAAATATTTCCAGCATAAACCCTTCGACGCTCAAGTCAGCTAAGGGCTTTACAGGAAAAATCAAATATGTCATTTCTCATATGGCTTAATAAACATTGCCTTAAAACCAAAATCTTTTTGAATAATTTGCAGAAAAGTAAAGTAGAGTATCCAAAAAGAATTTCTTAGTGAGATCAAGAGAAAAAGAGCCCCCCTTTGGCGTGGTTTTCTCAGGGTTTTTATAACACCCCACACCCACGACCTTAGATTGTGACAATAACCATTAATTGATCAAATTCGTGTCCTGATTTTTCGGAGGAGCTTTGTGGTGGTTTATTTTAACTGAATCTTGATTCCTGGTCATAACCTGGTCGAGGTCATCGGCTCAAGCTCATAGCACATGGTCGAGGTGGTCTGCTCAAGCTCATACCACCTGGTCGAGACGATCTTCTCAAGCTCATAGCACGTGGTCGAGGTGGTCTGCTCAAGCTCATAGCACCTGGTCGAGGTGATCTGCTCAAGCTTATACCACCTGGTCAAGGTGATCTGCTCAACCTCATACTACCTGGTCGAGGTGGTCTGTTCAACCATTTGTTCACTTTCACTTGGAGGAAATCATGGTCACTCTATTTAATTCCTCAAACAGTTTATGTTTTTCTTTTATTATTATTTTTAAAATTCTTTCATTGATTCTTGGTCCACCCCGTCCAGTTCGTCAAGGAGAAGATAAAAAGCGTGTGAAGCTTGCAAAATTATTGATGGTGGTGGGGGCTGGCTTTATTTACACTTTGGTGGAATAAAAGTGAAGCTTGCTAAATTATTGGTGGTTGGAATGTTTTTTTTTGGCCCCTTTCATCTTCACTTTAGAGTGATTTCATCTGTGTCTATTTGTTAGATAACATATTAGATGAATAAAGTAAAATATTTCTAAAAAGAAACGTTTTAGGAGTTAAAAATATATATATACAGAGAGAGAAAGGTCTTGATTTAACTTGGTTTATGAGTTGAAGATTCGTAAAGTGAAGGCTCTACGTAACAGACACTGGATTAACTACTTGATCGACGAATATCTAATGAAATTTTGTGGTGATTGGTGAATTGCTAAATTATTAATGGGTGGCGGGCTCTGTTTTTCTTTTCTTAGCTGCAAAGAACAACAAGTGGGAAGACTCGCCACATTTTACGTCGTATTTTGCTTGACCCTTGAGGAAAAAAAGAACAAGAAGTAGGGGTATCAACCTTTTTGTGACCCCTTATAGTTTGTTAGAATGTCATGAAATAACAAAAATAAACACTTTCAACTTCTTTGTAGGATTTTGGTCAGAAAATTCGCCAGTATCAACTAAATAACCTTGTTATATGGTAATAATTTAAATAAATTTTTTACCGAGTACGAACATTAAAATAAATTTAAATGATAGTATTTTATTATGAAGCCAAACTGCATGGCAACAATCCCAAATGGAACTCGTGTTACTGAACACACACGCAACTCACACACATATGCGCGGCTCACAACACACGCGTTCTCCCTCCCCAAATCTCACCTCACCTCACCTAAGCCACAAATCTGACCACATTTTCCCACAGATCTCTCCGTTTACTCTTTCTCTAGCCCATTGACTGCATCTCTCACGACACCTTTTTCAACCGGCGTAATAGCCGGAAAACAACCTAACTGATAACAAAAGTCGGTTATCATACAATTTTGACCAAAAAAAAATTGCACAACTAAAAAATCTTCCCAAGAAACAATTTTGGGCCCCCTTCATCACTGCCTTTGCTCTAGATTTTTCCAATCCACTTTGTCGATTAAAACCCTGGTCTTGATGATGCTGAGGAGAAGAAGACGACTAATCAGTCTTTAACATGGAAAAAAAAACCGTAAAATAATTATTTTATTACTGTTAATATAAAGCAGCCAACTCTTGAAAAATCTTCCCAAGATAAAACTAATAGACATATAAAACATAATAGATATTAACTCAAGGTAAATCAATACTAAAAACGTAATCATATTTTTCCAAAATAATGAATATTTTCATAAATTAATAATTTATTAATTTACTGATTAATTGATATTTGTTAAATTTTAATAATTTTTTTTATGGTCCCTAAAACTGTTAATTTATTGAGATTTTATTATATTTAATATATGGGAAACAATGCAATTTATGACAATATATTGTTGCAATGGGACTAACAAAATTTCTAGCAATTCTCTTTTTGTAGATAACAACCAATTGATTTCGATGACATTAACCATGCAAATGTTAATAACACATGATTTTTTTTAAAAAAGGGAGTTTTTCTAATGATTAATAAAAGGAGAATTCAAAGAAGAAAATTAAAAGGAAAACAGCCATGGGGGTTCGTGTTGGGAATGACCATTCGCAGTTTTTGCTATCCTACCACGGTTTGCTTTCTTCTCTGAATGTTTAATATTTGAATGAATGTATTCGCAAATCGACATACTGGTACAGTGGTGGAAACTTTATTTCTTAGTAGTGGGCAAACTTCATTTGTCCACTATTAAGAAATAATACACACTATTAGAAAAATGGTCTTTATTGACTTTAGAATAGTGTCAGAAATTACTTTTACTGACACTTGTTAATTGTGTCAGTAATCTGGGAGTCAGAAAAATAGTGACAATTGTAAGTGATGTCAGTGATTACTATTACTACAGTATCACCGATATTATGACACCATAGTATTAGTAGTTATTGATATTTTATTAGTGTCTATGATTACTGTTACCATGGCATCACTAGTTAATTTATTTTAAAAAATAAAAAAATTGAATTGAATAATTGCCTATTGATTTATTGGTCAAATTAAAAGGCACCACAAAATAACAAAAAGAAATTGATTTATATCACAAAATCTTTCATTTCACATTTAAATATTATTAGTATATNGCCTGTTGATTTATTGGTAAAATTAAAAGGCACCACAAAATAACAAAAAGAAATTTATTTATATCACAAAATCTTTCATTTCACAATTAAATATTATTAGTATATATTACAAATTCCAAAACTTCAATAACAAAAATATGAGATATCCTACTCTCATAACTAAATAATCCAAATTCAATACACAAAAATTTCTACCATCCAATCAAATGCCTACTACTTGTGGCTAAATTTAAGAAATAGCGGAGAAATGAGTACTGAACTGTATAAATTAATTAATAAATCTCTCTTAAAACAGAGGAGAGATGCAATATGTGACGGCCTGTATGTAATTCTTGATGTTGTATCTGTTGGGAAAATATGCTCTTTAAAAGCATATGTGTTTATTTAATTGTAATAAACATTTTTTCTGATTAATAAAATTAATGTGGTATTTTATTCAAATATCTTAATTGCATTAATATTTGTATTAAAGTCCATTTAATCATATTATATGTATTTATGTGATCACCATGTGGATTCACAGAAGACATAAATACAAGTTATCTTATGATTAAATAAATTTAGTTCGCAGTTGATAAATAAAGTTGGGCACTTTATTTAGGTATAGACTGTAATAAATTCATTGAATGATTTGTCTTAATCATGTATGAATTTATTGATGTAGTACGACTACATTGAACAGGATCACATATGAGATTTAATTAACTTTGTAATAACTGTCAGACTTATTAAATCTCATAGGCGTTGATTTTACTGTAATCTTAATCTTGAGTTAATTATGATTTCATGATTGTAATTGTTATTCCATTTGAGTTACCAATGGGCACGACACATTCTTGTGGTCAAGATTACCCGGTATCTTGGTGGGAGCAATTATGAGTATTGGAGTTATGGATTAACAATATAGAATTTGTACAACACATCTCTTGATGGGTTTTCGGCACTTGATCATAGAATTCTCTGGCCAGAGTGTGTCAACATATTTAGTATGTTGAAAATGATCATTAGAGAAAACCAGTAAGGATCAAGGAAAAAGATGTTATTAAATTGATTGGACAGTTGAGATATCAATTTAATTAACGATGTGGTACAAAGGATTGTGCAGTAAAGAAATCAATGTGGCTTGGGACGAATTATTATTCGAGCATACAATTATGGAAGTCAGTTCCAATCTTTTAGTGGAGTAGATTTGGAATTAAATAATTAGGCTAGTTTAATTACAGGCCTAATTGTTATAGCCACTATTGTATGTTCCCAAATGATCCCCGGGTTAGCTCATTTAATTGACTGCACCACTACTGGACTAATAAGCAAGATAACTAGCTATTTGGGTCAAAAGCCTAAATATATCATTTAGTGGGAGGCTTCATTTAATTAGCTTTTGTGTAAGGGGCCTTATGTTATTTTACAAGGTGGGTCCCCTATTGAAAAAGCAAATAACGTGGGTTTTGTTTTTGGATTATTTGGAGCCTAGGGTTTTCACTAAAGGGTGATATAAAAGGCTTATTTTTCTCAAAAGAAAAAGAGGGAAGCCACTTTATACAAATCAGAGAAAAAGATTTTTCTCTCTATTGTTGAGAGAAAAATTTTCTCGTGCTAGTTGCTTTGGTAGTGATAAAGGCGCCCACACGTCAAGTGCAGATCGAACCTGAGTCATAACCTGGAAGATCATTGGTGACAGTTCGTGATCTAACAAGCGTGGTGGTGACGGATCGTGATCTAACAGGAGTGGTGGTGGCGGATCGTGATCCAGGAGCCTAAATCACTTCAGCGGAAAAAGCCAACTCGGATTTTCAAGGTACGATTTCTAGAATACAAATTCTTATATATTATATGAGAGCGATCTTCAAAAGGTTTTATAAAAAAATTTAAAAACCTGATTTTTCACCAACAATTGGTATCAGAGCCATCTCATATTAATATATAAGAATTTCGTATGAAATCATTCTTGAAATATATGTATTAGAGTGGCACAATTTATTCAGATATATATTAATTGTTTAATATATGAATAAAGCATGTTTTGGTTTGTCTTAATTCATGGTTAGATTTTCTATTGTATTTTTCGTTTGGATCTGTAACAAGAGGGGTGGCTTTTTATCACCATAATTCCCTCTTGATTTATTTTACTGTAATTGAAATTTTGTAAGCCAAAATTTGCGTTGAAAATTTGTAAATCACCGAAGCATCATCACTGGAAAACGAGCGCAAACAATCGAGGCCGGAAATTTCAGCAACGAGGGGCCAGCAGCACACGCTGCTGCGCGAGCAGCGCGCGGCCAGCAGCACATGCTGCCAGCAGCGCGCGCTGCAACGCAAACGTGCACGCAGCAGCAGCGCGCGCGGGAAGCGTGGCTTGTGCGCGCAGCACGCGATGGCACAGGCTGCTCGCGCAGCAAACAGCGAGCGCGGCCAGCGTGGCCAGCAGCGCGCGCGAGTTTGATGCGTTTCCGGCGACGCGGTGGCAGGTGGTTCGACGTCGGAGATGCGTCGGAGGTCGGCTGGCGTCTGAACAGTGGTGGAGATTTTTGGAGATGGCGGCTGGGGAAGAGAGA
>MKYO02000639.1:24229-57068 GCA_002013955.2 Citrus medica
TAATTAAATGGAGAAACAAGATTCTTTTGGATAAGACAATATATATACTAAGTGGTTTATCATTTACCTTTTTTGATTCCAGATACTAGTATTTGAAACTACAAAGTTTTGTTGAACTTAGTTTCATCTATCTCAGTGTCTACTACTCCAAGAAATTATGAAAAAGTCACAAACATGATTTGAGACACATTCGTATTTGGAGTTTACTAGTATTTCTACTAGAATTAGAGATAGAGAAGATGGATTCGTGTTCAGAAGCTTGCATGTTTTAGGTATCTTAAAGGAATAAAGGAAAGTCTGAATTATAGTCCTCAAGATAGGAATGTATTTATAGAAATATTCTTCACTTTCTTTGAGGAAGACTATATAATGACTTATAACCTAAAAGTAAGGTAAAACTAGAGAAATAAAAGAGATCAGGTTGATGCTCAGCGTTCAACATCTGTTATAGAATAGAAGAACAGCAACAACCAGCTGATCAGCACAGGATTATCCTTGAACAACCATCACTTTTAGAACCTCGTCGTAGTGGGAGGGTAACTAGGTTACCTGCGAGATACATGTTTTTGAGAGAAACCTATATGGCTATCTCAGATGAACATGTACAAGATCCCACTAGTTACAACGAAGCTCTAATAGATAGAGATGTTGAATTTTGGAAAAAGGCCATGAATCAAGAAATGGAATCTATGTATTCCAATAAAGTCTGGGAACTTGTAGAGGCACCAAATGGGGTAAAACCTATAGGGTGCAAGTGGATCTACAAGAGAAAAAGAGGAGTAGACGGAATGGTGGAAACATTTAAAGCAAGATTAGTAGCCAAAGGGTTTACTCAGAAAGAGGGAATCGATTATGAGGAAACCTTTTCTCCGGTTGCTATGCTTAAATCCATCAGGATTCTGCTCTCCATTGCTGCAGTGCTAGATTATGAAATTTGGCAAATGGATGTCAAGACTGCCTTTCTTAACGGGCATCTTGAAGAAAACATCTACATGCAGCAACCAGATGGATTTATACAAAAAGGCCAAGAACACATGGTATGTAAGTTGCAGAGATCCATTTATGGATTGAAGCAAGCATCCCGGTCATGGAACATCAGATTTGATCAAGCGATTAAATCGCTTGGATTCATTCAGAACATTGATGAACCATGTGTGTACAAGAAAATTCAGGGAAAATTTGTAGCCTTCCTAGTTCTTTGTGTAGACAATATTCTCCTGATTGGAAACGATATAGGAGTATTGACTATAATAAAGATCGGGTTAGCAAAACAATTTGATGTGAAAGGCCTGGGAGAGATAAGTTATATTCTTGGTATCAAGTTACTACGAGACCAGAAGAATAAAACTTCAGCCTTGTCTCAAGCGGTCTATATCGATAAGATATTGGCTAGATTTAGCATGGAAAATTCCAAGACTGGTTTATTACCATTCAGACACTGAATTACATTCTCTAAGGATCAATCACCTAAAACAACTGAAGAGATAGAGAGAATGAGACGAGTTCCCTATGCAGAAGTTGTGGGAAGTCTCATGTATGCCATGCTTTGCACTAGGCCAGACATCTATTTTGCGGTAGGGATGGTTATCAGATATCAATTTAATCCTGGACCTCAATACTGGACTGCAGTCAAGCATATAATGAAGTATCTGAAAAGAACTAAAAATTATATGCTTGGGTATTCCGGTGATGAACTCATTCCAGTGGGTTATACTGATTCTGACTTTATGTTAGATAAGGATTCCAGAAAATCAACTTCTAGCTATGTGTTTACATTGGGAAGTGGAGCTATTAGTTGGATGAGTGTGAAACAATCTTGTATCACAGACTTAATAACTAAAGCTGAATATGTGGCTACATCTGAAGCTGCAAAAGAAGCTATATGGATCCGCAAGTTCCTACGAAATCTTGAGGTGGTACCTGTTGTAACTGCACCGCTTAAACTATTTTGTGATAATGGTGGTGCGGTAGCTCAATCTAAGGAACCAAGGAACCACAAGAAACAAAACATATTGAAAGGAAGTATCATCTTATAAGGGAATAATGTAGAAATGTTATATGACAGTACCCCAAATGGCATTAGATGCTAAATGGCAGATCTTATTACAATGGCCATTAGTGGGAAACCTTTATAACCTGCACTTAGAGCCCTAGAGCATGTGCAATATGCCAAATATGCTTTGAGAGCTAGTGGGAGATTGTTGGGAAAATATGCTCTTTAAAAGCATATGTGTTTATTTAATTGTAATAAACTATTTTTCTGATTAATAAAATAAATGAGGTATTTTATTCAAATATCTTCATTGCATTAATGTTTGTATTAAAGTCCATTTAATCATATTATATGTATTTATGTGATCACCATGTGGATTCACAGAAGACATAAATACAAGTTATCTTATGATTAAATAAATTTAGTTCGCAGTTGATAAATAAAGTTGGGCACTTTATTTAGGTATAGACTGTAATAAATTCATTGAATGATTTGTCTTAATCATGTATGAATTTATTGATGTAGTACGACTACATTGAACAGGATCACATATGAGATTTAATTAACTTTGTAATAACTGTCAGACTTATTAAATCTCATAGGCATTGATTTTACTGTAATCTTAATCTTGAGTTAATTATGATTTCATGATTGTAATTGTTATTCCATTTGAGTTACCAATGGGCACGACACATTCTTGTGGTCAAGATTACCCGGTATCTTGGTGGGAGCAATTATGAGTATTGGAGTTATGGATTAACAATATAGAATTTGTACAACACATCTCTTGATGGGTTTTCGGCACTTGATCATAGAATTCTCTGGCCAGAGTGTGTCAACATATTTAGTATGTTGAAAATGATCATTAGAGAAAACCAGTAAGGATCAAGGAAAAAGATGTTATTAAATTGATTGGACAGTTGAGATATCAATTTAATTAACGATGTGGTACAAAGGATTGTGCAGTAAAGAAATCAATGTGGCTTGGGACGAATTATTATTCGAGCATACAATTATGGAAGTCAGTTCCAATCTTTTAGTGGAGTAGATTTGGAATTAAATAATTGGGCTAGTTTAATTACAGGCCTAATTATTGTAGCCACTATTGTATGTTCCCAAATGATCCCCGGGTTAGCTCATTTAATTGACTGCACCACTACTGGACTAATAAGCAAGATAACTAGCTATTTGGGTCAAAAGCCTAAATATATCATTTAGTGGGAGGCTCCATTTAATTAGCTTTTGTGTAAGGGGCCTTATGTTATTTTACAAGGTGGGTCCCCTATTGAAAAAGAAAATAACGTGGGTTTTGTTTTTTGATTATTTGGAGCCTAGGGTTTTCACTAAAGGGTGATATAAAAGGCTTATTTTCTCTAAAGGAAAGTGAGAAGCCACTTTATACAGATCAGAGAATAAGATTTTTCTCTCTATTGTTGAGAGAAAAATTTTCTCGTGCTAGTTGCTTTGGTAGTGATAAAGGCGTCCACACGTCAAGTGCAGATAGAACCTGAGTCATAACCTGGAAGATCATTGGTGACAGTTCGTGATCTAACAAGCGTGGTGGTGACGGATCGTGATCTAACAGGAGTGGTGGTGGCGGATCGTGATCTAGGAGCCTAAATCACTTCAGCGGAAAAAGCCAACTCGGATTTTCAAGGTACGATTTCTAGAATACAATTTCTTATATATTATATGAGAACGATCTTCAAAAGGTTTTATAAAAAAGTTAAAAAACTGAATTTTTCCCCAACAGTATCTTGGCATTGTCTTGGTGGCTTGGCAGTCTTTGGGCAGCTGAGTTGCTTACTTCGAATGGCAGAGCTAAGCTTTAGTCTTCGAATTGCCATCGCATGGTTCAATAGCAAAATCAAGTCTTCAATTATTTGTCGATCCAGTGCTCTACTCATATACAACTAAAAATCATTTTGATTCTTTGACTAATAAGAATTGTCATTCTGAACTAACGGCCAGTGAGCTGATGATTATTGCTGAACCATGAGTTCTGTTCTCTTATCATAAAAAATTCGCAACATTCATTTTTGGAAAAAATAATATATATATATGTATAATGGTAAACATCTACTCTTTTTTCCTCAGTTTATTTGTTCTGCTAACTTGTAGGGTCTTTATTATTGGTCTATTTTCTCAGCCTTTTTAAAATCTCAAACTCGTCAAATATTTTAGCGATTACTTTGTAAAAATTAGAAGTTTGTGTTTCTTTCACTTGCATTGCTTTCAATTACTTGAGCCTTCACAAACTAGACCAAAGTAAACTTTTTCCTTTAGCAAATCTCTTTTAAAAAATTCATATTTTTCTATAAGACCCTCTAACTATATAAATTAGTAATTACGTAAATCAAAATCAAATTTATATTATGTATTTGTGGCGTTTATAAAATATGCTTTTATTGTTGTACTTTTAATTATTTTTTAGCTTATTTCATTTCTATTTTTTTTATACAAAAATCAAATCTCTTCTCGACATTCTCTGGAGTCTTTGGTCAAAATTAATTAAACTTCTAATTAATATGAAGTTACAAAATGGCTAGCGAACTGATAATAAACTCGAAGCATTGCATATATATCTATTAATTTAATTTTCAATTTATTTTCTTGCAACTAATATTAAATTCTTATAGCATCATTTTATTGCCAAATTTTTTCAGTAAATACATATTTCACTATTACATGATCAATATTGGTTGTCTATCTTTACTTATCACATGCCACAGTGATATCATTCCCCATTACTCCTTCCTTATATGTTAAACTAACTCAAATCAATTATATCTTTTCTATGAAATTACATAAAATTATAAACTCAATGTTTCTAATCTCATATCATGAAAATTGATAGATGATCAAACGTTGCTGTAATGCTGCATG
This sequence comes from Citrus medica, assembly GCA_002013955.2. Taxonomy (NCBI): domain Eukaryota; kingdom Viridiplantae; phylum Streptophyta; class Magnoliopsida; order Sapindales; family Rutaceae; genus Citrus; species Citrus medica. Next base: position 29,109 of record MKYO02000639.1, read on the forward strand.
GCGATGGTACCACGCCAGTCGGATTAATGTAGTCATGTAGACATATTTTTGTTGTTGCTGTGGCCATTGCACAAAGAATTGATGAGCTATTTCCTCTGTTTATTTGATCTGCTTAACTTGTAGTGGCTTTATTATTTGTATATTTTCAAAGAAAAATGAGTTTAGACCAGGCGGTGATAAGGGTGGATAGAGAGCGGTCTGATCCTCTGACCAGCTTAATGGATGTTTTGGTTAATTTGACTAATTTACTTCTTCGAAGCTTATGAATTTAATCTGGTAACTCTTATTGGCTTCTCTTTTCACTTCTATTAGGAAGAAAGTCAATAAAAGCAAGTTGATAAAAGGGATCAACAAATATTTTTCTTTTGGTAAAGATTGGAAATAAAAAAAAGTAATGCTTTTTTTTTTAAAATGTTCACCCAATTAGAGTAATAATAGTATAAAGTAATGCTTTTCAACATCATCGATTTTTTGTTAAAAAAAAAGAATTATTTTATTGACTGCATGCTCCCATGGGTCACATGTCCTTCGATAATCAACTATCAAGTGAATTAATAATTTATGTATAGTATGTCATTTATTAATAAGTTTTTATATATGAAATTTTCAAGTAAAAAGGAATGATCAGATACATTTTCTCATCAAGGAAATCTTACGACTTTCTTCTTTTAAAAAAATCGAGTGCTCTCTCTTCGATGAAATAGCAAACGACAATCTTAAACTTACAGCCTCTCAGTGTGAGAGAACCATTGATTCTCAATGTAGAATATAGTTCTGAGTCACTCAATCATAAATACTAACCTAATTAACAAAAAAAAGAATAATCTTTCTCACTTACTATATTTCGACGAACCAAAAATAAACTTTTTTTTATTGATTTTCTTTCTAAAAACTCATTCAATCTTGCGTTCATTTGCGAGTTGGCGGCCCAAATAAAAAATAATCTGAGTGTCTGTGATAAAAAAAACATTAGAATTACACAACTTTGCACTTTTCTCGTTATATAATTGTTACTTGGTTCTGTAAAATGTTTCGAAATACTGCTTTTGAAAGTAAGTGAATAATGAAAATGTCCAAAACTTAGTCTTATTTGCTGAACAATTATAAAGAACAATATTTTGAAAACGTTAGCAGAGTAAATTTTAGCATTAATTACGGTTCTACTCTGAGTCCAAAATGTTTATGTTTTTCTCTTATTATTATTTTTAAAATTCTGTGATTGAATCTTGGTCCACCCATGTCCAGTTCGTCAAGGAGAAGACAACAAGCGGGTGAAGCTTGCAAAATTATTGATGGTGGTCGGGGCTGGCTTTTATTTACACTTTGGTGTAATACAGTGAAGCTTGCTAAATTATTGGTGTAATAGAGTGATTTCATCTGTGTCTATTTGTTAGATAACATATTAGATGAATAAAGTAAAATATTTCTAAAAAGAAACGTTTTAGGAGTTAAATATATATATATATAGAGAGAGAGAGAGAGAGAGAGAGAGAAACGTCTTGATTTAACTTGGTTTATGAGTTGAAGATTCGTAAAGTGAAGGCTCTACGTAGCAGACACTGGATTAACTACTTGATCGACGAATATCTAATGGAATTTTGTGGTGATTGGTGAATTGTTAAATTATTAATGGGTGGCGGGCTCTGTTTTTCTTTTCTTAGCTGCAAAGAACAAGTGGGAAGACTTCCCCCATTTTACGTCGTATTTTGCTCACCAAGTGGTGATGATGGGTGAATTGCCAAATAAAGTATAAACGCGTGATTTCTACTAAGCTTGCTGGGCCAGACCCTTCACAATCACAAACTCATTCCGCTTAATTATCCATTTTCTCACCTGTTCAAGTTTCTCATTCTGCTTTCCAGAACCCATAATTCTGCTCCTTTCTTTCTTTGCCCCCCCAAAAAAATGTCAATCTCTAATCTATTTGGTTAATTTTTTTCTTTTCAAAGATTTCAAGTAGAAAAGATTTCTAAAGTTAATTTTCGATATATGGTGGGTGTTGTTACTTTCAATTCCTGAAGGCCGCCAATGGAGAAATCAAACGATATTTGTCGATTTATGAGATGAGATAAAAGTAGTTGATGACATTCAACAAGCTTTTACAACGTCAATAATCAGAAAAAGAGTGAAATCAAATCATAAGAATTAAGAATCTAAAAAAATAATTTTCTTTCTTTCTTTCTTTTTTTCATGCATTGATTGAACTTCATTCTCAATTGAAAATTATGACAAGTTAAATAAATTAATCACCACAGTTAGTAAATATTAGTACCTCAAGTTAATGAATTAATAACTTAATAACGCTACATTTTCATCGAAATTAATAAGTCTTACGAAGTTCATCTTATATAATCCGATGCTAGCGACCCCTTTACGAATGATTACATGTTTCCTTCGCTAATCTATATATTTATATATCTATATCTATCTATCTATATATATATATATATAGCTGGGACTTGAGGAGGTGATGTGGCATCACCATTTCTCATCTTTGTATATTCTCTATTATCTAATAAATAGAGAAATTTTCTTTTAGATTTGGTTTTTCATCTTCTCATAATTAATTTGATTGTTATTACACAATAACAATTATGTAAAGATTTTAATGAGGCATATTCTTTGTAATGAACATCCAAGGGAGTGTGATGAATTTATTAAAATAAATGTAGATGTTCATAACATATATCTCTTAGTTTCCCCACTATCTCCCATTAGCAACCTTTAGTTTTCCTATAACTCTCACTATCTCACAAGGAATTATGATCCATAATTTTTCATTAATTTCATGGAGTGATTATGTAACTATAAAAGAAGAGCTCATCTTTTTGTTTTGTACACACACAATTGGAATGAATAAAATCACTCTATAGTATATTCTCTCATTTTATTCTTTATCTTGCGTTGCTTCTTTATTTGTATTGCTAGCTAATAGCTTTTTTTGTTTTTTATAAGGCTGCCTCATCTTAAAAAAAAACAGTTCATATTTTTTATCAGTTTCATCAAGTGTAAAGTAAGAAAAAAAGATAATACTAAATTCTTTTTTTTAAAGCCGCGTAAAGCGCGGTTTTATTTTCTAGTATATATATAAAATTGGGACTACAAGAGGTGATGTGGCATCACTATTTCTTATCTTTGTATATTTTTTATTACCTAATAAATATAGAAATTTTCTTTTAGGTTTGGCTTTACATCTTCTCATAATTAATTTGATTGTTTTTACATAATAACAATTATGAAAAAGTTTTAATGAGGCATATTCTTTGTCATGAGCATCCAAGGGGGAATGTTATAAATTTATTAAAATAAATGTGGATGTTCATAACATATATCTCTTAGTCCCCCCACTATCTCTCATTAGCAACCTTTAGCTTCCCTATAACTCCTACTATCTCACAAGGAATTATGATCCATAATTTTTCATTAATTTCATAGAGTGATTATGTAACTATAAAAGGAGAGCTCATCTTTTTGTTTTGTACACACACAATTGGAATGAATAAAATCACTCTATAATATATTCTCTCATTTTATTCTTTATCTTGCATTGCTTCTTTATTTGTATTGCTGGCTAATAGCTTTTTTTGGTTTTTTTTGTTTAAACCACTCGGTTTCCAACGACCGCATTGGATACTTTTACTGCATTCAACATTTTCTAACTTTTATTGGTTGATATACGTGTGAATGATAACACAATCCTATGAGATATTTTTATAATTATTAATGTTTGTTAATCTTTAAGTGTATATTAGAAATTATTGATCCTTATGTTTTAACATGTTTATGTTATTTTTTCATAATATTACAGATGTTGTCGGGAGTTTATGTGGTGTGTGTGATATTGAGATCATTGGAGTTGGTTGGAAAAAAAAGATATAAAAGTTCTAACAGATTAGCAAGTTGAATATAATTTGTAACTTATCAACAACTACAAAATGTATAAGGTCTGTACACTTAACTATACACACACACACATATATATTTAAAGTTAACAAACAAATTAATAATTAACTTTCATAAATAACATTAATAAGGCTGTCTCATCTTAAAAAAAAATCAATTCATATTTTTTATCAGTTTCATCAAGTGTAAAGTAAGAAAAAATGATAATATTAAATTCATTTTTCAAAGCCGCGTGAAGCGCGGTTCTATTTCCTAGTCTTTATATAAAATTGGGACTACGAGAGGTGACGTGGCATTACCATTTCTCATCTTTGTATATTCTCTATTATCTAATAAATAGAGAAATTTTCTTTTAGGTTTGGCTTTTCATCTTCTCATAATTAATTTGACTATTATTACACAATCAATATGTAACAGTTCATCAAAAGACCCACTATCTTCTCTAATTGAAACCTTCTTGATCATAAATTAAGCAATAATTTATAAACATTTTTAATCACTCTTCTCCTCTGCCTCACCTTAATTTATAAATAGCAACAAAAAATATGATATCCCACGTAAACATAAACACAACATAAAAGAACAGAAAATAACAATGGCTCTAAAACATGTGTTTTTCATTTTGGCCATCACTTGCCTGATCATGGCAAATATTGCAAATGTAAACCAACAGGAATGATCGCCTCAACGACAATATGAAACGAGGCTACGATCTTGCAACAAGACTTGAAGCTAGCGAAGGCCTAATGGAGTGCTGGAATACGTTAATGGAGCTGAAATCATGCTCAAATGAGATTGTTATATTCTTCCTTATTAGCCAAGCTGATATTGGCTCTGACTATTGCCGTGCTATTGATATCATCACCCGTAATTGCTGGCCTGTAATGCTCACCTCTCTCGAATTCACTGCTGAAGAAGGGAACATACTAAGAGGCTACTGTGATGCATCTTCTGCTCCTTCTCCAGGTGGCCTCGCGGTGATATATTAGTCTTAGGTTTCCAAGGTGTTGGCTTAGACAAGGTGCATTTATGGCACTTCTATTTCCGCGGTGTTAATTTAGCTAATGCAATTTTAAATAATAAAAAAAGTCTTTTTGGTTTTAGCTTTGCTTTATTTATTTTTTGTTTTGGAAGTCTTGTTTCTTAATCGAATAGAATAAATCGTTAAAAGTAGAATAAGAAAAAAAGAATAATAATAAATTCTTTTTTCAAAGCCACGCGAAGCACAATTCTATTTCCTAGTATATATATAATTGGGACTACAAGAGTTGATGTGGCATCACCATTCCTCATCTTTTTATATTATCTATTATCTAAAATATTGGTGGATATTCTTTGTATATGTCTATTCCTCTTCCTATTTAAATCCAACAATATGTAACCATTAATAATAATTAATCAATATGTAACTATTAAAATAATTAATTATAAATAGTATCAATGTATTAAAGTTGTATAGAGATTCAGATTTGCCTTTTCATTTTCTCTTAAGATCTCATAATTAATTTGATTGTTATCACTCAATCGATATGTAATAGTTCATCACAAGACCCAAGAGTTTCTCTAATTAAAACCTTCTTGATCATAAATTACGCAATAATTTATCAACATTTTTAATCAGCCTTCTCCTTTGCCTCACCTTAATTTATAAATAGCAACAAAAAATACGATATCCCATATAAACATAAACACAACACAAAAGAACAGAAAATGGCAATGGCTCTAAAGCATGTGTTTTTCATTTGGGCCCTCACTTGCCTGATCATGGCAAATATTGCAAGAGTAGTGCTACACATCCTAAATTTTTTATCCCAAAAAGTTATCCCAAATAATGTGTCATTTATCAATTGGTTGGTGAAATAATACAATTAATTCACTTGGATCTTGTAAAGAATTATCAACCACTCAATTAATGACACATCATTTGGGATAACTTCTTGGGATAAAAAATTTGGGATGTGTAGCATTACTCATATTGCAAATGCAACTAGTAGGAATGATCACCTCAACAACAATATGAAACCAAACTACAATCTTGCAGCAAGACTTGAAGCTAGCGAAGGCCTAACAGAGTGCTGGAATGCGTTAACGGAGCTGAAATCATGCTCAAATGAGTTGTTATATTTTTCCTTAATGGCCAGGCTGATATTGGCCCTGATTGTTGCCGCGCTATTGACATCATCACCCATAACCACTGGTCCGCCATGCTCACCCCCTTGGATTCACTACCGAACAAAGGAACATCCTAAGGGGCTACTGTGATGCATCTTCTACTTCTTCTCCAGGTGGCCCCGCGATGATATATCAACCTCAGGTTTCCAAGGTTTTGGCTTAAACAAAGTGCATCTATGGCACTTCTATTTCCATAGTGTTAGCTTAGCTATTGCAATTTTAAATAATTAAAAGGGTCCTTTTGGTTCTAGCCTTGCTTTACTTTTTCATGTTTTTTTATGGAAGTCTTGCCTCTTGATCATTAGTGTACGATTTTTTGTGTGGAGATGATTATCTATTATATTATTATAAATATAAGGCGAGTGCTCATTATTTCTGAGTATCTACCTGGGATCTATATACGTAGTATAGAGTAAAGAGAGGTTAAAAAGGCAAACGTGCTCATAAACTATTTATATATATGGTCGGTAGTGGCACGACGACGGTATCGGGAAGGAAACAAATGTCATGAAGCTCTAGTTAATTAATAAAGTGAAAACAAAAACAAATAGACCCCCACACTAATAATTTTGCAAACAACCAAACCCCACCATCTCCTTTTAAAAAAGAGAAAAAAATCCAATCAGAGAATTACCACTTTGCGGTCTTTGTATCACTGTTATTGGATTCCGTATAATTTTATGCAATGCGCTTATAGTAATGAGAAAACTTTCAAAATAAAAGGAAAATCATTCTATATTGCTTTTTTAAATAAGTGAATTTGAAAATATCTGAAAATTGGTCCCATTTTCTGTTAAATTTTAAAAAGAAATATATAGTAACCATTTTGTTTTTTGAAATTGTTTTCTTTGATCCTTTGTTAATTCACCAATGTCTAGTTCTTGAAACACAAGCATGTGAAGCTTGCTGATTACTGGTGGCAGATATTGTCTAATTTGTCTTTTATTTCATTTAGTGTAATAATTGCATTATATAAATTATGTTATTAGCTTATTAAATATATACCTTTAACAAACGAGTCAAATTTGAGTTATTTAAAATTTCATTTTACCTTATTTCGATGCGACAGGAATATGAATATAACATTACATTACAAATTGGCATTGTTGATTATAAAAAAAAAATGCAATGCGCTTATAGTAATGAGAAGAGAGATTAAAATCTTTTAGTTTGGCTTGCTTTTATAAGAAGAATCGATAAACTCTCTTCAAACTTTTGAAATGAACCTGAAGAGATGGTAAGAGAAGAAGAATGTAGCTTTATTCCAAGCTAATAATATTCCTAACATTTAAGATTAACAAAAGGGTTCGTTGCTTTCGTGTTCTCTCGGAAGGAATGTCTAATTAATTATGTGAAGAAAAAGGCAAGATTCTTGGTTCGGCTTTTATTTAATTTAGTATGTAAAGCAAAGGCATGATCATGAGCTTCGATTTTATATTTATGGTGGGCTCTGTTTTTTCTTTTCACTTGTGGGTTTTGCTTAATTGATTTCTATATTTGCTAGACCCTTCGCAATCACAAACTCATTCTGCTGTAATTCACTTCCTTATTTGCTTTAATTTTGCATAAACTCATAATTCGGTTTCTTTCTTCCCCCCCCCCCCCCCCCCCCCCCCCCCTTTTTTTTTTTTTAAAAATGCCAATTATCGGAGAGGCAATCCTTACGCCAGCTGTTGGTCAATAAGTTAGCTCCGGTAGGGATTCAATTACTTGCTTCTCAGTTGTTCTGCAAATTTGTAGTTGAACAATCGGTAACTTTAGTTTGGATCATGTATTTGTTACAACAATTATTGGAAAAATTTTCAGGATTAGTTTGTAACACCAGGTTTGAAGAAAAATTTTGTTTAAACAAAATTTACATAACAATCTTTCAAATTTTTAAACTGTTTGTGGTACTTTTCCTTTGGAAATATAATTATCATATATGGATATGGAAGTTAATTCACTTATTTCAGGTGGGGGCTTTTTGGTTTTTATTGTTTATTAGCATTTTGTAACATTAGCATTTTTTAACCTTCATCATGTATTGGCATCGACTAATTCGTTTAATTATTGATTACTGAATATCAGAGATGCAGAACTTTTGAGTCAAAACCTATTAAAGACATTCTCTCAAACTCTCATCTTGTCGAGGTAAATTCGTATTATTATTATTTTTTAATGTTCATTAATTTAATTTTTATTTGGATTTTTATATCATGTATATTAGGACAATAATATGAGGAAGATAAAATAAGTCTTGAAGAAAAAATTGGGTTGCCTAAGGTGGGAGTGGTTTTTGATTCTTTTGAGGGTGTTTTTGACTTTTACAAGTGATATGGAAAAAGTATAGGGTTTGAATGTGTTATTAGATCTTCGAGAAAGGGAGATGATGGGCAATTGAAATTTGTGACAATGTGTTGTTCGAGTTATGGCAAACCAAGATCAAAGTCTGCAAATGCCATCAAGATGCGTCCAATGAAAAATATTGATTGCAAAGTCAGGCTTGGTGCTTCTATAAGACCTGATGGAAAGTGGCGGGTGCACTCCATCATATTTGACCACAATCATGAATTTACTACTCCAGCGAACGTTCGATTTTTAAAGAGCAACAGAATATTGAAGACGTGTGAAGAGGAAGCTGGAGTTAAATGATAGAGCTGGGATAAAAATGAATAAGAGTTTTAATTCTTTAGCAGTTGAAGCAGGAGGACAGGAGAATTTATCTTTTTTGGAGAGAGATTGTAGAAATCATGTTAATAAAGTAAGATGTTTCCAGCTTGGAGCTGGAGATGCCACTGCAATTCAAAATTACTGTTGGAGTTGTGAAGCTCAAATCTGAACTTGGGGATTTGTATGACATGTCAACTGTTGGTCATGAAGAAGAACGACTTGTCGAGCATTAGAGTTCAGTGCAGCTGAATGGAATAAACGTTATGTCAGCTGGATGCGTTAGTAATGCACGTGATGCATCACATGATTCACTAATTCAAACGGCAGCCACATCTGCGTTTTACCTAGCAGATTGCATGAGCATTTGACAAGTGTCCCAGAGCAAATTCAAGAATTGGTTATTTCGGTTAGATCAAGCGGGAGGCAGCTGATCATCATCTTGGCTGGAAACCCAAGAGCGCGAGCTGACTTCTGGGGGCTCTTTGATCGGGTTCTGAGAGGAGTATAAAAGGTCCTAGGCTCTATTACTAAGGGCATTCTATTGAGTTGAATTCACTCTTCATACATGTAACTTGTTCTCTGGAAATCAGTAAAAGCTTGTTTCTCTTTTCACAGTGGATGTAGGCAAGAAATTGGCCGAACCACTATAACCCTTGGTGCAAGTGTGTGATCTGATTTCTTTGATTGTGTGGTTGGTTTCAAGTGCTTATACGTAATTCTTGCCAAAGCTTAGTTTAGTGTTAGTTCCATATCAAGGTCAAGTTTCATAGAGTGGGTCTTGGGGGTTCCAAGTTGATCTTGGAGATTGATTTGGTTTCAACAATTACTTTATGAAAATGCAAGGTAACAATTCAAATTTCTTTTATGCTATAGATTTAGAAGAAGAGGGTCGATTAAAGAATGTTTTATGGGCTGATGGAAGGAGTTGGGCTGCGTATAAGGAGTTCAGCAATGTTATTACATTTGATACAACATATCTAACTAACAATTCAAATTTCTTTTATGATATAGATTTAGATGAAGAGGGTCGATTAAAGAATGTTTTATGGGCTGATGGAAGGAGTCGGGCTGCGTATAAGGAGTTCAGCAATGTTATTACATTTGATACAACATATCTAACTAATAGATACGATATGCCTTTTGCTGCCTTTGTGAGGGTGAATCATCATGGACAATCAACTTTATTAGGTTGTGGATTGATCTCTAATGAGAATACTGAAACTTTCATATGGCTTTTCGAGTCTTCGCATACATGTATGGTGGGTATTGCCCCGGAAGCAATAATTACTGATCATAATAAAGCTATGCAGAAAGCAATTGAGTTTGTCTTTCCAAATACACGGCATAGATGGTGTTTGTGGCATATAATGAAGAAATTGCCTGAAAAATTGAGAGGTTACAAGGAATATGATTCAATCAAGTTTAATCTACAGAATATTGTTTATGATTCATTAATGCCTGCTGCATTTGAAGTACGTTGGGATAAATTCATTGAAAAAAATAATATGAGTAGTAATGAGTGGTTGCTTGGGTGCCATCATGCGTGAACAATTCGTTTTGGGCATGAATGTCTACAACTCAACGCAGCAAAAGCATGCATGCATTTTTTTATGAGTATGTAAATTCTAAAACGACCTTGAAGCAGTTCGTGGAACAATATGAGAGTGCATTGAAGGATAAGGTGGAAAAGGAAAATCAAGCTGATTTTAATTCTTTCAATTGGCAGATCCCTCGTATGACTCCTTACGCCATTGACAAGCAATTTCAAGATGTGTATACAATTGCAAAATTCAAAGAGTTTCAGCATGAGTTATTAGCAAAAATATATTGTGAAGTATCTTTATATAAAGAGAATGGTGTGAGCTTGGAATTTATTGTGAATGAAGACGTCAAGGCTGGAGAAACTCTACGTTGTGATTCTTTCATTGTTTTCTTGAATATGTCATCTCATGAGGTTAATTGTAATTGCCAGTTGTTTGAATTTAAAGGAATATTATGCTGACATGCAATTGCGGTGTTACTTCATAAAAGTATCTTTTACGTTCCACTGAATGTTAAGTAAGTAAAAGCACCAGGTTGGCCGTGCTACTATTTCCACCCCGGTAGGGCTCACCTTAACCAAATAGTGCAAGCAGAGCATGGAGACAAATATGGCCCGACCAGAGACGAGTACCGACCAGAGGTATATGCCGAGCCAATACCCGTCTCCTGAAAAAGCGGGAACACGATCCCACAGAATCACGACAGTTGCGCTTTTCCCAGAACCGTTGCGAGAGATGCGAAATCCCACGTTTACCCGTAATGTAGCAGTTAAAGTTCAATGAGAGGCCACCACCCGAAAAAGGAGGGAGGAAGACTAAGCAGGAACGTGGGATAACGGCTATAAAAGAAGGAGAAATCGATGAAGAAGGGGAGAGACAAAATTGAGAGAGGGAAAACGCTGCCAAATTATTGCCAGGCTATTTTCTTGCAAATTCCAGATAAATTAGAAACTATTCTTGAATCTAAATTGCTCTATTTTCCCGTAAATACCATGAGCTAACTTAGGCATCGGAGGGTTTACGCCGGCAAACCCACCGGCGTCTTTGATCCGTTCTTTTGTGAGCGCAGGTCTAGAAAGAGAAAGGAGGATGATTTCGAGCCACGCGGTTTGAACAACAGTTGATAACATAATCGTTGGTGAAAGATTCTGGTCGGTAACAAGGTGAGCAGATTTAAGCATCAACATTTTGGCGCCGTCTGTGGGGAGCTGGATAAAAAGCTACCACCAACTTAGTAGTTGCCAGAGAAGCAGTGAGCAATTAGACATGGATGTGCCCAGGAAGGACGCTCTGAGGGAGGATAACGAATCTGGGGAGACAATCACTCTTAGGGAAATTGCAAATGGAGCCCGGGAGAGGGTAATGCAAGATCGATTGGAGCGAATGGAGAAACAAATGGAGACTCTCGCGACCATACTATATGAGCTGAGAGACGAGCGGAGAAGGGATTGTGAAACCCCCGTGAGGAGAGATGATGTCAAAGCAGAACCCAGCCTTCGGAGGCGTAGAGTCGAGGAAATCCCTCCGCCGGCGGACCAACCTAATGGGGTGCATCCCCACAGAAGCACTAGTCGGATTCCAGGAGAACAAATAGATGAAGGCAGAAACCAACCTCGCCCTGGGCAGGTACTGGAAGCTGATGGGCGAGGGGCCAGTGTTAATGAAGGAGAGCTCAGACAGCGGTTGCAGAATGCTGAGCAGGAGCGAGATCAGATAATTGCGCGTGATCCGGACCGTGCTGTAGAATTGGAGGGAGAGGTGCGCAGATTAGCACAAGTGATAGAGGAGATACAGGGTAAGAGAAAGCCCCCGAGCTGGAGGATAATGCTAGATGAAGAATCTCCACTATCAACTGAGATCATGGGTACTGTAATCCCAAGAGATTTCCGCTTCCCCGACCTCAAATACTCCGGGCGAAGTGATCCACTGGTGCATATTGAACGTTTCAACGACGTGACGGGTGTTCAGGGGTTAACACCAGCTCAGAGGTGTAGGGTGTTCCCATTGACACTAGAGGGACGAGCCCGAGAATGGTACCGCAAGCTGTTACGAGGAAGTATCAGAGGGTACGAGCAGATGTGCCAAGAATTGGCCGAACAGTTCCGAGGAGCGGTGGCCCCAGAGGATGATATGATGGAACTAATGGGGATGAAGCAGGAGAAACAAGAACCCCTTCGAGATTTTGTAAAGCGATACCACCGAGCCGTGCTTGATTTAGGAGCTTTCAATCACCCGCAGGCGTTGAGGGGATTAAAGGAGGGTGTGAGGATAGGCCGGCTGTGGTATAACCTGAGAAGCCCCCTGGTACAGAATTATTCCGCGGGGTATGAGCAAGCAAAGAGAGACATTGAAATCGAAGAAGAGAAATCGGCAAGGATAAAGAGTGAACAACTGGAGGAGCTGAGACGAAAGGAAAGGAGAGCTCCAAATGGGAGCGGGTCAGGAAAGCGAGCTGGGGAGTCTTCAATGATGGGTGCAGTATCCGCTCGATCTCGCCCTTATCCTATGGCTCAGAGACCGCAGCAGGTCCAACACAATCGGGCTCAGTCCCCACGGCCCCCATTCCTGGAGCGGCAACGAGAATTCCGGCAGTTGGCTAACCATCCTTATCACAACGCTCCCAGAGCACTGCATATAGCCAACGCCAGAACGGGCCGATCAGGTCAGCTACCTTCAGTATCAGCTCGAGACGAGACTCATGATAGCCGAACAGTCCAGCTGATTGACCAGAACCCAGCATACAGATAGTATACCCCGCTAAAAGTCCCTATAGAGGAGTTGTATAAGAGAATCGAGGGACAAGGCCTGTTGTACCCTCCAGCCCCTATAACGAAACCTGCTCACCGACGGGATAAGAGCAGATTCTGTAAATTCCACAACACTCACGGTCACACCATTAGCCAATGTCGCGACTTAAAGATTCAGGTGGAGGATTTGGTGAGAAACCGTTATTTGGATGAATATGTTGATGGGGTTTCTCCCGTCATTGAATCACAGTACACGCGGGATGAAGGAGGTGAGAGGAGCTTGGAACGTGAACAGCCAACTATCCGTGTGATAGCAGGAGGGCCCACTCTGGCTGGGGATGCGAACAGGGCACGGAAGAACTATGGAAAATACGCCATGACCAGCAAAGAAGTTCTATTCAATTTGCCAGTAGCCAAGAAGGCAAAATTGCGGCAAGTTCCCATTATATGGACAGATGAAGATGAAGAGGGTATCTTATATCCTCATGAGGATGCACTGGTGATTAAGGCAATGGTGGCCGGTACAGAACTGCGACGGATACTGGTAGACACGGGCAGCTCGGTTGACATCCTGTTTAAATCGGCCCTAGATGACATGGGAATTGCAGACTTAAAACTGGAACGGACAAACACATCTTTAAAGGGATTTGGAGGGGGACGGCTAACGCCCATGGGAATCGTCGAACTCCTAATTACTATGGGGACAAAGCCGTTTGAAAGAACGATGATGCTGGATTTTGTCGTGGTAGAGGAGAGAAGCCCTTACCAGATGATATTAGGGAGACCGTTCATGAGAATAAGCCAATGCATTGTGTCTACGCATTATCTGGCACTGAAATACAGAGTAAACGGAGCGGTTGGTGTAGTAAAAGGCGACCAGAGGGTGGCAAGGAGTTGTTATGCTACAGCGGCCAAAGGGACGCTGCAGGTTACCTCGTTAGATAATCGAGGAGAATCTAAAAAAGGTCGCCAAGAACCTATTGAGAACCTGGAAGAAGTTGCGGTAAGCAAAAGCGACCCGAGCATAGTGGTGAAGATCGGATCAGGGTTGGTTAGGGCAGTAAAAGGCGAGCTGGTAAATTGCCTACAGTCTCATGCAGATATATTTGCCTGGTCTCACGAGGATATGCCAGGAATTGATCGCGGGGTAGCTTGCCACAAGTTGGCAATTAAGAAGGGGGCGAGGCCGGTGAGACAGAAGAGGAGATGCTTTAACCAGGAAAGATATGAGGCCATAAATGCCGAGGTGGAGAAGCTGTTGAAAGCAGGGTTTATAAGGGAGGCCAAGTACCCGAAGTGGATTTCCAATGTAGTATTGGTAAAAAAGGCCAACGGGAAATGGAGAATGTGTGTGGATTTCACAGATGTTAATAAGGCTTGCCCGAAGGACAGTTTTCCCCTACCAAAGATAGATCAGTTGGTGGACTCAACAGCGGGTCACAGTCTACTCAGCTTCATGAATGCCTTTTCAGGATACAACCAGATTCCCATGGACGAGCAGGACGAGGAAAACACCACATTTATAACTAACATGGGTTTGTTTTGCTACAGGGTGATGCCTTTTGGCCTGAAAAATGTAGGAGCTACCTATCAAAGGTTGGTGAACAAGATCTTCAAGCCCTTGATCGGTCATACTATGGAAGTATATGTGGACGATATGATCACAAAGTCCAGAGAACCGAGGGATCATGTGAGACACTTGGAAGAAACCTTTGAATTGCTGAGGAAGTATGAAATGAAGCTAAACCCGGAGAAATGTGCATTTGGGGTCAGCTCGGGCAAATTTTTGGGATTCCTAGTAAGCCACCGAGGGATCGAGGCCAACCCGGAGAAAATACGGGCAGTAACAGAAATGAGATCCCCCCGAACAGTTAAGGAGGTGCAGAGCCTTACAGGGAAAGTGGCAGCATTGAACCGATTCATCTCGCGGGCCACGGATAAATGCCACCCTTTCTTCAGAACCATAAAAAAAAGGGAGGAAGATGGAGTGGACATCAGAATGTGAGGAGGCGTTTGGGCAGCTGAAGGAGTATCTGACCCATGCCCCGTTACTATCAACCCCGAGGGAAGGTGACCAGCTGTTTCTGTACTTGGCAATCTCAAAATGGGCTACCAGCTCGGTGTTAGTCCGAGAAGAAGAAGGGAAGCAACACCCCGTGTATTACACCAGCAAAGCCCTGGTAGATGCAGAAACTAGGTACCCCTTGATGGAGAAATGGGCACTGGCCTTAATAACAGCAGCTCGGAAACTGCGACCATATTTTCAGGCCCACCCGGTAATAGTGATGACTGACCAGCCTCTTCGGTAAATGCTTCAAAAACCAGATGCATCAGGGCGGCTAGTAAAGTGGTCCGTGGAACTGAGCGAATTCGATCTATCTTACAGGCCCCGAGGAGTAATCAAGGCCCAAGCCCTGGCTGATTTTATGGTTGATTGTGTGGAACCGGGGGAAGAGATCCAAGAGGGACAGCCAGCAGAGCAGGAGGATAGAGAGGGGGTATGGCTGGTAATGGTTGATGGGTCACGGGGTGAACATGGATCCGGGGCAGGAGATATTATACGAAGCCCAGGGGGTGACGAGGTGTCCTATGCTGTAAAGTTCGAGTTCCAGATCACGAACTACCAGGCCGAATATGAGGCCTTCATTACTGGGCTCGGGCTTGCACATGCATTACGGGCGAAAAGAGTAGAAATCCGAGCAGATTCCCAGCTAGTATGTAACCAGCTCAGTAATCAATTCCAAGTAAGGGAAGAGAAATTGGGACTTTATCTGAAGAAGGCGAAGCAAATGGTTGAACTCTTCAGTAAGGTAGAAGTGAAGTAGATATCCCAGAATGAAAATTACCGAGCTGATATGTTGGCTAGAATGGCTGCAATGGCAGATCCGAAATTTCCTAAGTCGGTCCCACTGGAGATAAAGACCTTGCCAAGTATAGGGAAGGAAGTTGAAGTGATGAGAGTAAGTACTGAAGAATCTTTGATGGACCCAATTTGCGCATATGTCCGCGATGGAGTTTTGCCAGAGGATAAAAGGCAAGCAAGGAAATTAAAATGTCGAACAACGAGATACACGCTATTAGATGGAGTGCTGTACCGCCGGGGGTTCACCTTGCCCCTTTTGAGATGTTTGGATGAGGAGGAGGCAGATTATGTTCTGAGGGAGATTCATGAAGGAATATGTGGCAATCACTCGAGAGCAAGAACTTTAGCCTTCAAGGTACTCCGGCAAGGATACTTCTGGCCGACCATGCACCAGAATGCGAAAGGGATAGCAAAGAACTGTAAAACCTGCCAAAGCTTCTCTGAAATTCCTGCACACCCCCCAGAAAAGTTGACCACTATGGCATCCCCGTGGCCTTTCGCTCAATGGGGAATCAACTTGATTGGTCCGTTATCTAAGGGTCGAGGAACGTCGACACATGCAATTGTGGCAGTAGACTACTTCACCAAGTGGGTAGAAGTAGGAGTCCTCAGCCAAATCACGGAGAGAAAGACAACCGATTTTATTTGGAAGAATATCATCTGTAGATACGGGATCCCCTATGCCATCATTACAGATAATGGGAGGCAATTTGACAACCGCAGCTTCAGGGAATTTTGCCGAAATTTGGGGGTGGACTTGAAGTTCTGCACCCCCGCACATCCCCAGGCAACCGGACAGGTGGAAGCAGCCAATAAAGTGATAAAGAAGCTCCTGAAAACTAGATTGGGAGAAAAGAAGGGAGCTTGGGTTGACGAACTACCAGGAGTATTATGGGCCTACCGAACAACTCACAAAACCGCCACATGGGAAACTCCGTTCGCTTTAGCTTTTGGACATGAGGCGGTAGTCCCGGCAGAAATTGGAGTGGGGACACATCGAACGGAATATTTCACTGAGGAACAAAACGACGAGCAGATCTGCTTAAACCTGGACCTGCTGGAGGAGAAAATGGAAGGGGCTTCGCGGAAAGTGGCCCAGTATCAGCAAAGGGTCACGCGTTATTATAACAAGAATGTACGCGTGAGGCAGTTCCGAACAGAAGATTGGGTGCTCAGGAAGGTGAACCAAAACACCAGGGATCCCAATCATGGAGCTCTCAGTCCGAAATGGGAAGGCCCATACAGGGTGATACGAGCAACTGGACCTGGAGCTTACAAGCTAGCGTACCAGGACGGACGAGAGGTGAAGAGGTCATGGAACGCCGAGCATTTAAAGAAGTATTTCCAGTAAGAAAAATGTTCTACTACATCCTCAGTTTGATAAGTTATCTTTGATTAATGCATGATGGCTTACTACACATGTATATATTATGTATTTTTGTAATGCATTCCAATTCCAATAAAGATGAATTCAGCATGAAGCCCTTCTGTTAGCAAGGCCATTAAAACTTATACCAAGGCAAGTAAGTGCCTGCTTATGCTCGGTCGATGAAAGACCAGCAGCTAAATTTACGAAATTTCTACCTAGGCAAGTAAGTGCCTGCTTCTGCTCGGTCAATGAAAGACCAGCAGCTAAATTTATGAAATTTCTACCAAGGCAAGTAAGTGCCTGCTTCTGCTCGGTCAATGAAAGGCCAGCAGCTAAATTTACGAAACTTCTACCAAGGCAAGTAAACGTCTGCTTCTGCTCGGTCAATGAAAAGCCAGCAGCTAAATTTACGAAACTTCTACCAAGGCAAGTAAACGTCTGCTTCTGCTCGGTCAATGAAAGGCCAGCAGCTAAATTTACGAAACTTCTACCAAGGCAAGTAAACGTCTGCTTCTGCTCGGTCAATGAAAGGCCAGCAGCTAAATTTACGAAACTTCTACCAAGGCAAGTAAACGTCTGCTTCTACTCGGTCAACGAAAGACCAGCAGCTAAATCTACGAAAATTCTACTAAGGTAAGTAAGCGTCTGCTTCAGCTCGGTCCACGAAAGACCAGCAGCTAATCCTACGAGAATTCTGCTAGGGCAAATAAGTGCCTAGTTCTGCTCGGTCAACAAAGACCAGCAACCAAACTTGTGAAAATTTTACGAAGGCAAGTAAATGCCTACTTCTACTCGGTCCACCAAGGAACCAGCAGTTGAAATTAGATAAGTTGTCTAATTATTTTGCAGAAACCATCTATGAGCAAAAACCAGACAAGAGAGCCAATAGAGAACATCTAAAAGTTTATAAATGTTCAATTGTTTACAAAATAGATGCAAATCTAAAGTTTATACAGAAATAGACTTAAGGATTAGCAGAGTCGACGGCTCCAACAGCTGAAGAATCAGCAACCTCAGGAGGCGGGAGATCGGCAATACCAGGAGGAGGAGGAGGCATGGAGACCCACCTCGAAAGCACGTCCCCCGGTTTCCCCCTCCTGCGCCCCATCCAAAGGAGCCTCTGCCTGATCCTGATCGCCCTGCTCCCTATCTGTCTGGCCGGTTTCTGCCATATACCGCTACACTCCAGCCTCCAGCTTACTCATGTCCAGCTCGGGATATTCTTCCTTAAGAACAGACATGATACACTTGTAAGAGAAAGCAACCCCAGAGTCATACTCGGCATCCAGCCGATCGTCCACATCAGCGGATTTGCCTTTCTCCTCAGCCAGCTGCTCATTCAGTAACTTGATTTCTCCCTCAAGGGCGGTCCTTAGAGTATCTCTTTCGCTTTGAGTTACCTTAAGGTCAGACTTCAGGCTACCCAACTCACCCTCAAGTTTGGAGGCAGTGGACTCAGCAATTGTAACTTTCTCCTCCAGCTCCATAATCTGCTTGTTCAGCTCGGCCAGTTTCTCCTTGGAGCGATCAGCAGATTCAGCCTTCTTCTTCAAGTCCTGATTGTCAGCTTGAAGCTTCCTCTCATGGCGTATGGACCCATTCTTGTAACACGAAACCATGGTGGCCAGCCTGAAGGAAACCCTTTGAACAGAAGCAGCCAACTCGGAGAGGTCCATACTCTCGATGTCCTTCACCATCTTGGGCCCCACCGATCTCTTGTAATCCTTCTGATAAGGGCTCAGATAGTCACCTTGATCCCGAGATGGAAGAGGAGAAGATCGGTTCCCAGACTGTTGGCTGACTGCAGGACTCTTGTCGGAAGTTTTCTCCCCACCACTCTTACGAGGTGGAGGATGGGGCAGAGCAGGGACAGGAGCCTTGGAAGGACCGACACTGGCTTTCTTCGGAGGAGGAAGAGGGTGGCTGGAGCTGCTCGGAGCCCGACCACGCTTTCTGCTCATCGCGCTGAGGATCTTGTTATCCATCCCAGCGGCAATATCTACTAAGCCCGAACCGACCAAGTTTGTTGGTGACAGGAGGTCTTGGCAAGTAGACGCGTTCACCAGAGCGGTTTCCACCTGGAGCAAAGGTCGGTCCTCGAGATTCTTAACCAAACCCCACGATTCTGAAAAAACAGACAAGGTTAAAGAACCCAATAAGTGGCAATTCGAGAAAGAATATAGGCAAAAAATGAACGACCTGGGGTGACAAATTGCGTTGGAAGGTAAATGTCACCACCCAACGACCGAACTGCTGGGCACCAATTTCTCCCAGCAAAGAAGAATTTGTTCTTCCAATTTTTGCACGAGGAGGGGAAACCGGTGATTGGCTTTCTCTTCGCAGAACTGGACATGAAGTAGTACCAGCCCACCTCCCTTGGTAGCCAAACACCACGTCGTTATTCATTTATAAATCCAAACCATTAAATCAACGTAATTAAAATCTAACGGCTGTAACAACAAAATTTCATTTAGTGGCTACCGTCTTTTATTTCATTTAGTGTAATAATAGCGTTATGTTAATTATGTTATTCGCTTATTAAGTATATACCTTTAACAAATGAGTCGAATTTGTGTTATTTGAAATTTCATTTTATCTCATTTCGACACCACAGGAATATGAATATTTCATTACATTACAAATTTGTATAGGTGATTATTTAAAAAAAAATGCAGTGCACTTATAGTAATAAAAAGAGAGATTTAAATCTTTTAATTTAGCTTGCTTTTATAAGTAGAAGACTTCCAAAGCGAAGGTGGATGCATTCCATTTTCCTTCTACATTCAACATTTTTTTTTCTCTTTATTCAACATTTGAAGAAAACAAGAGCATTGACATTCTAAAGTGTAGAAGAATTGATACTCTCTTCAAACTTTTGAAATGAGCATAAAGAGACAGTAAGAGGAGGAGAAAGTATGTAACTTTATTCCAAGCTAATCATATTCCTGACATTTAAGATTAACAAAAGGGTCCATTGGTTTCGTGTTCTCTCTGATGTAGTGCCTAATTAATCATGTTAAGCAAAGGCAAGATTCTTGGTTCGGCTTTTATTTAATTTAGTGTGTGAAGCAAAGGCACGATCATGAGCTCCTCTGATTTATATTTGTAGTGGGCTCTGTTTTTTCTTTTCACTTTTGCGGTGGGTTTTGCTTAATGGGAAATGGAAATTCACTCCAAACGTTTTGAAAAAAAAAAGGACATAAAATTCTTGAATATTTCGAAAAAAGATATATAACTTTATTTTTATTAGTAAATTCTATTTGTTTTAATATTAAATTTATTTTTAATTTATAATTACTATTATATCACTATGATAAGTAAATCAATATATTTAGAATTTTAAATATGAATAAGATAATCCACCGCTCTTTTCTTAGCTCTATTTCCTAGAATGAATTTCATCAAATAACTTTTTTTTTATGCATCAAATATCTAATATATTGTTTTTGCAACATTAAAGAATATTCTAATTTATTTTTGGCGATACACAAAACAAACAAATAAATAAGTGCCTTATTGTATCATTGAGGTATATTTACTTAACCCATATACATTACTCAATTTGTAATGTGTTTTGAAGTACATATTATTTTTTTGCAATTTACCTTTTTTCATTATATTAAACTTCCAACATTTTTACTGCTATTCTCTATATTTGTCATTTCCCACAAATATATATCCCAACATATTAATTATCATTTCCTAAAAATTTTGTAGACGCATGTGTATATGTGAACTCTATTCTACTTAAATATTGATACTTGTATTATATATGAGCCATAACTAAAAAAGTAAGTTTCAATTTCTACTTCCAATTTTTAGATGTTCGGTAGATGTGCATATCAACACATAAAGATGGATTCTTTTTGCGGGACACTGAATTTTATTTTTTATTTTTTACAACTATTCAATGATGCTTGGTCCACCCATGTGCTGTGTTCAGTTCGTCAGGTAGACAGGCACTAGCATGTGAAGCTTGCTAAATTATTGATGGTGGTGGGGGCTGTTTTTGGCTTTTTGCTTTCACCTTCGTGTAATAAAGTGAAGCTTTCTGAATTATTGGTGGCAGGACTTTTTTTGTTTTCACATGGAGCAGGCTAAGTTACAGACTCTGTAACTTACTGATTCTGCTTTAAGCCAGCTACCGAACAAAAGCATTTGCATGCTTTTTCTCCATGCACAGGACAAGTGTGGTGCATGCATTGAGTGCGTATGTTACAGAATCTGCAACATAGACTTCTCCATGAACAATTTTGAAGATTATCTTTAAGTGACGGTAGAAATTCCATTGGGATTATTATAAAAAATTGTATCGTACTTTTAAGTCTTCGTTTTAGCATGGAAATTAATTCAATCCATAAAGTAATTTTACGGCAGAAAGGGAGAGAGAAAGAGAGAAACGTTTTTCATTTTAACATGGTTTATGAGTTTGAAGATTTGTAAAGGGAAGGATCGTTGAAGATACATCCAATTGTCCACTTTATTCAGCATTTACCCGGACAATTGGATTAATGTTGCTTGACCCTACAAATGTCGAGGTGCGATTTTACATTCATTGAATCTGGTAACAAGTGGTGGTGACTGGTGATTGGTGAATCGCTAAATTTTTAATGGGTGGTGGGCTCTGTTTCTATTTGCACTTTACTAGAGTAAACAACAAGTGGAAGACTTGTTGCGTGCAATTTGCTTGACCCTTCACACTTACTGCTCAATTTTCTCATTTTGCTCTTTGAAACTCAAAATTCTGTTTCTTTCTGTGCGTTAAAAAAGAAAAAAATGTCAATCATCGGAGAGGCAATCCTTACGACGTCCGTTGATTTGCTGGTCAATAAGTTAGCTTCAGAAGGGATTCGGTTGTTTGGACGCCAAGAGCAAATCCAGGCCGACCTAAAGAAGTGGAAGAATATGTTGGTGATGATCAAGGCGGTGCTTGATGATGCTGAGGAGAAGAAGACTGATCAGTCTGTGAAGTTGTGGCTTGGCGAGCTTCAGAACTTGGCTTATGATGTTGAAGACTTGTTGGATGAGTTTCAAACTGAGGCGTTCCGGAGGAGGTTGCTGCTTGGAAATGGAGAACCAGTTGCGACTCATGATCAACCTAGTAGCAGTCATACCAGAATTCGGAAGCTCATTCCTACTTGCTGCATCACTTTTACTCCACAATCGATTCAGTTCGATTACACCATGATGTCCAAAATCAAAGAGATTAACGACAGATTTCAAGATGTTGCAACACAGAAAGACTCGTTGGGTTTGAAAGAAAGTTCAGCGGGGAGATCCAAAAAAGTCAGGCAAAGACTACCCACAACCTCTTTGGTGAACGGAGCAAAGGTATATGGTAGGGAAACAGAAAAAAAGGAAATCGTTGAATTGTTGTTGAGGGATGATTTAAGAAATGATGGCGAATTCTCAGTTATTCCTATTATAGGTATGGGCGGGCTGGGCAAAACCACTCTTGCTCAGCTTGTCTATAATGAAGATCGAGTGCAGGGTCATTTTGATCTCAAGGCATGGACTTGTGTCTCTGATGATTTTGATGTTATCAGGCTAACAAGAACAATTCTAAGCTCCATTACTAAGCAGACTGTTGATAATAGTGATTTAAATTTGCTTCAAGAGGAGCTAAAGATGCAGTTGTCTCGAAAGAAATTTTTGCTTGTTTTAGATGACGTTTGGAATGAGAGTTACAATGATTGGCTTGACATGAGCCGTCCGTTTGAAGCTGGCGCAACGGGAAGTAAGATTATTGTCACAACTCGCAATCAAGAGGTTGCAGCCATAATGGGGACTGCTTCAGCTTATCAATTAAAAAAGTTGTCAATTGATGATTGTTTGTCCGTGTTCGCTCACCACTCTTTGGGGAGAAGAGATTTCAGTTCAAATAAGTCATTGGAGGAAATTGGCAAGAAGATAGTGATCAAATGCGACGGCCTGCCCTTAGCTGCGAAAACCCTTGGTGGACTGTTACGTGGTAAATGTGACCGAAGTGATTGGGAAGGTGTGCTCAGTTGCAACATATGGGATTTACCAGAAGAGAGATGTGACATTATACCGGCGCTTAGAGTGAGCTACTATTATCTCTCGGCACCTTTGAAACAGTGCTTTGCATACTGCTCATTGTTTCCAAAGGATTATGAATTTGAAGAGGAGGAGATAATTTTATTGTGGAGTGCTGTGGGTTTCTTGGATCATCGGAAGAGCGAGAATCCATGTGAAGATCTAGGTCGAAAGTTCTTTCAAGAGCTACATGCAAGATCCTTTTTCCAGCAATCAAGCAACAATAAATCACTATTTGTGATGCACGATCTTATCAATGACCTTGCCCATTGGGCTGCGGGGGAAATTTACTTCACAATGGATTATACTTCAGAGGTTAACAAACAACAAAGTTTTTCCAAAAATCTTCGTCATCTATCATGCATCTGTGGAAAATATGATGGCGTTAAAAGGTTTGAAGACTTGTACAATATCCAGCATTTGCGAACTTTTCTACCAGTATGTCTGTCAAATAGTTCGCAAGGATTCTTGGCTCATAGCATTCTTCCTAAGTTGTTCAAACTTCAACGCCTGAGGGTCTTCTCTTTGTGTGGATATTGGATCTCCGAGCTGCCAGATTCAATTGGTGATTTGAGGTATTTAAGGTACCTCAACCTATCTGGAACTCAGATTAGAACTCTGCCTGAATCAGTCAACAAGCTTTACAATTTGCACACCCTTTCGTTGGAGGGTTGTCGGGGACTGAGGAAGTTGTGTGCAGGCATGGCAAATCTCATCAAATTGCATCATCTCAATAATTCAAAGACAGATTCGTTGGAGGAAATGCCACTAGGAATTGGCAAGTTGACTTGTCTTCAGACATTGTGTAATTTTGTTGTAGGAAAAGACAGTGGTTCCCGGTTGCGAGAGCTAAAGTTGTTGACGCATCTTCGTGGGACACTTACCATTTCAAAATTGGAGAACGTAAAATACGTTGGTGATGCCAAGGAGGCTCAATTGGATGGAAAGAAGAACCTTAAAGTGTTAATGCTTCGGTGGACAAACAGTACCGATAGTTCATCTTTAAGGGAGGCAGAAACTCAAAAGGGCGTGCTTGACATGCTGAAACCCCATAAAAATCTGGAGCAATTTTTTATCAGTGGCTATGGAGGTACAAAATTTCCAATATGGTTAGGAGATTCCT
The DNA here is from genome assembly GCA_002013955.2 of Citrus medica. Classification (NCBI taxonomy): domain Eukaryota; kingdom Viridiplantae; phylum Streptophyta; class Magnoliopsida; order Sapindales; family Rutaceae; genus Citrus; species Citrus medica. The sequence continues at coordinate 53,536 of MKYO02000639.1, forward strand.
CATTCTCAAATTTAGTAACACTTAAATTTGAAGATTGTGGCATGTGTACCACACTGCCGTCGGTCGGGCAACTACCCTCTCTAAAGCATCTTGCAGTACGTAGAATGAGCAGAGTAAGGAGATTGGGTTCGGAGTTCTATGGGAATGATACTCCAATTCCTTTTCCATGCTTGGAGACTCTTCGTTTTGAAAACCTGCTAGAATGGGAAGACTGGATTCCTCATGGATCTACTCAGGGAGTTGAAGGATTTCCTAAATTGAGAGAGCTTGAAGTTATAGGATGTTCTAAACTGAAAGGAACATTTCCAGAACACCTTCCTGCATTGGAGATGCTTGTTATTGGAGGATGTGAAGAATTGTTAGTTTCAATTACGAGTCTTCCAGCTCTTTGCAAATTAGAGATTGGTGGATGTAAAAAGGTTGTGTGGAGAAGTGAAACTGATCATCTCGGGTCACAGAATTCAGTGGTTTGTAGAGATACATCAAATCAAATGTTGCTTGCAGGGCCATTGAAGCCGCGACTACCAAAATTGGAAGAATTGGAGATAAGCAATATTAAAAATGAAACATATATATGGAAGAGTCATAACGGATTTCTGCAAGACATTAGCTCTCTGAAAAGACTGACGATTGGATGGTGTCCCACACTTCAATCCTTGGTGGCGGAGGAAGAAAAAGACCAGCAACAGCTCTGCGAGTTGTCATGCAGACTTGAATATCTGCTATTAAATGATTGCAAAGACCTTGTGAAGCTGCCGCAATCATTGCTCAGCCTCAGCTCCTTGAGAGAGATAGAAATCTACAACTGCAGTTCCTTTGTTTCCTTCCCTGAGGTTGCTCTTCCTTCCAAGGTGAGGAGCATTTCAATTCACCGTTGTGATGCACTGAAATCGTTACCGGAGGCATGGATGTGCGACGCCAATTTATCTCTCGAGATCTTGACGATTTCGCGTTGTCATTCGTTGCCATATATTGCTGAAGTCCAGCTACCACCGAGCCTTAAGAACTTGGTCATCCGGAATTGCGATAATGTAAGGACTTTGACAGTGGAAGAGGGCATCCAGAGTAGCAGCAGTAGAAGGTACACCTCATATCTTCTTGAGCACTTACACATTGAGAGTTGTCCGTCTCTGACATGTATATTTTCAAAAAACGAGTTACCTGCCACGCTTGAGTCCCTTGAAGTTGGCAATCTACCTCCGTCTCTTAAGTCCCTTGAAGTTCTTAGTTGTTCAAAGCTGGAGTCAATAGCAGAAAGGTTGGACAACAACACATCTCTTGAAACAATCACTATCATTAGTTGTAAAAATCTGAAAAATTTACCAACTGGTTTACATAATCTCCGCCAGCTTCGAGAGATTAGATTTTAGGGGTGTGGAAATCTGGTGTCGTTTCCCGAAGGGGGATTGCCTTGTGCAAAACTGACTGAGCTCATGATGTATGAGTGTGGGAGACTAGAGGCCTTACCTAAGGGATTGCACAATCTGAACTCTCTTCGACAATTAATTATAGGAGGTGAGCATCCAAGCGTCGAAGAAGATGGCCTTCCCCCCAACCTTCATTCACTGGAGATTAATGGTAATACGAGGATTTGGAAGTCAATGATTGAGTGGGGCTGGGGATTTCACAGCTTCTCCTCTCTACGTGAACTTAGAATCACAGGATGTGATGACAACATGGTGTCATTTCCACCAGAGGACATAAGATGGGGGACCACGCTTCCTCTTCCTGCCTCTCTAACATCTCTGCGGATTGAAGATTTTCCAAATCTGGAACGGCTATCTTCTTCAATTGTTGATCTTCAAAACCTCACTTCATTGGAACTCTATAATTGTCCCAGGCTCAAATACTTTCCAAAGAACGGCCTGCCTTCCTCACTTTTGCATTTATACATTCATGGATGTACGTTGATAGTAGAGAAGTACAGAAAGGATAGAGGACAATATTGGGACTTGTTAACCCATATACCTTTTGTTGAAATAGATCGTAAATGGGTTTTTGATGACGACTCAACAGAGGACGATTGAAATATTTTATTATTATTTTGATTTTTTTTTAGATCGGGTGTGTTTGTGTTGAAATAAATCGTAAATTGATTTTTGATAACTGAACAGGACGACTTAAATATTTTATTATTCGTTTTTTTTAAATTGGGCGTGTTGGTGTATGTAATTTCAAAATTCAAATCTCAGTTGAAAACAATTTTAAATTAATATGGTTCGGTGTCGGTGAGTCTTTATCATGTATATGATGGGCTTTTGAATTTTTTAATTAAACAATAGAATGCTTTTTTAAAATGAGTTTGCATTGTTCAACTGTTGAAACTTCAATTTATTTTATCTATCCTTCGGCTGTGCGGTTATATATATGTGCGCGCGTGTGTATATGTATTCTCTTCATCAGACTTTGGCAAACGGTGGTTTGAAATTTGGGTGGAGTTATTTTAACCTACTAAATTACTCACTAAACTCATTTACTAAATAAACCCAACCTCAAGTTTTTAAATTTTAAATTTTACTCAATAAACTCACTTAAATTCTTAATATATCCTTACTAAACCCAATTTTTATAATAATAGTTATTTTACTCATTAAACCCATATGATAAATGTTTCATTGAAACAATTTTTTTTTTTTTGGAAGAAAGTTTTTTCAAAAAAAGTTTTTTCCGAATAAAATGCAAGGAATATGATTTCATAGTGCATCTATTGGTGGTTTTCAACAATATAATTTCCATTTACCGATTCAAAAGTTTTGAAATGATGAAAGCTCAACCAACAAGGCATAAGGAGTCAAAATGGATGCTTCTCCATTGTTCAGGCTTGCTATCATCAAGTTATGTCAGCAGGCTTGATTTCTTAGTTGAAGTTACAATGATTACTCATAAATTTAAATTTTAATTGACAAATGATTGCTCATAAATTTTTCATGTGATAGAGCAATGCCATGAGAAAGAAACATTTAAAGAGAGAACAAATATCTTCTCAAAAAAAAAACAAATATAAAAATATTTTAAAAATATATAGTTTGGCAGCAGAATCACAACTCTTGATTAATTAGAGTTTAATTAAAATATAATTAGGGTTTAATAAAATTGTGTTGAATATGAAGATGAGTTGAAAAAGTAATTTTTTCTTTTTTATTATATTTTAATATCCATAACTGTAATTTAATTTAGTGGTGTTTTAATCATAAAAAAATATTTTCAAAAGTGAGTTTAATGAGTAGTTTGGTGGGTTCAAATAGCCCTACCCTTGAAATTTTACCTGTTGGATATATATATTCTCGAGTTCAATCTCTCAAGGACTTTGGGCTGATGGCTTGTTTGAAAGTATTCAGGTTATTTTAGTCAAACTCAAAACAAAGGAATTCCATGCGTATGTGTCATCACCATTAATATTTATATTTCTTAACACAATTAATCAGTTATTGGATATTTGGACTCTTCAACTTTTAAAAATTGGGGTAAAAGCTCGTTTAGTCCATATATTTTGAGGTTAGTATCCGTTTAGTCCCTATATTTTTAAAAATACC
>MKYO02000661.1:7994-24082 GCA_002013955.2 Citrus medica
TTTGGTGCCCCGGCCTTCAGTCACTTAATTTTGGGTGCGGCTGTGTCCGCGGCCTATTTTTGGCACATGGAGGCCCCTCGCACAGTCTCGTCCCTTTCTGAGTCCGGCGAACGAACTTCTCCAGTCTCACCCCCCAACGCTATAGCCCACCCGTTTTTTGGGCATTTTTCCGCAGGGGGGCTTTGGTGCCCTGACCTTCGGGTGCTTATTTTTGGGTGCAGCTGTGCCCGCTGCCTATTTTTGGAAAACGGAGGCCCCTTACAAAGTCTCGCCCCATTCGGAGTCCGGCGGACGAACTTCGCCAGCCCCTCCCCCGAAGGATATAGCCCACCCGTTTTTTGGGCATTTTTCCGCAGGGCGGCTTTAGCGCCCCGACCTTTGGGCGCTTATTTTTGGGTGCGGCTGTGTCCGCGGCCTATTTTTGGCATACGGAGGCCCCTCGCAAAGTCTCGCCCCATTCGGAGTCCGGCGGACGAACTTCTCCATCCCCACCCCCCAAGGCTATAGCCCACCCGTTTTTTGGGCATTTTTCCGTAGGGGGCTTTTGGCGTCCCGACCTTCGGGCGCTTACTATTGGGCACAGCTGAGGCCACGGCCTTTTTTTGGAACACGGAGGCCCCTCGGAAAGTCTCATTCCATTTCGAGTCCGGCGGACGAACTTCTCCATCCCCACCCCCCAAGGCTATAGCCCACCCGTTTTTTGGGCATTTTTCCGCAAGGGGGCTTTGGCGCCCTGACCTTCGGGCGCTTATTTTTGGGCGCCGCTGTGCCCACGGCCTATTTTTTGTACACCGAGGCCCCTCGCAATGTCTCGCCCCATTCCGAGTCCGGCGGACGAACTTCGCCAGCCCCACCCCCAAGGCTATAGCCCACCTGTTTTTTGGGCATTTTTCCGCTGGGGGGCTTTGGCGCCCCGACCTTCATGCACATATTTTGGGCGCGGCTGTCCCCGTGGCATATTTTTGGCACATTGAGGTCCCTCGCAAAGTCTTGCCCCATTCTGAGTCCTGCGGACGAACTTCGCCTGCCCTACCCCCCAGGCTATAGCCCACTCGTGTTTTGGGCATTTTTCCGCAGGGGGCTTTGGCGCCCCAACCTTCGGGCGCTTATTTTTGGGCGCGGCTGTGACCGCGGCCTATTTTTGGCACACGGAGGCCCCTTACAAAGTCTCACCCCATTCCGAGTCCGGCGGACGATCTTCGCCATCCCCACCCCCCAAGGCTATAGCCCACCCGTTTTTTGGGCATTTTTCCTCAGGGGGGCTTTGGCGCGCCGACCTTCGGGCGCTTATATTTCGGTCCGGCTGTACGCGTGGCCTATTTTTGGCGCACGGAGGCCCCTTGCAAAGTCTTGCCCCATTCCGAGTCCGGCGGACGAACTTCGCCAGCCCCACCCCACAAGGCTATAGTTCACCCGTTTCTTGGGCATTTTTCTGCAGAGGGGCTTTGGCACCCCGACCTTCGGGTGCTTCTTTTTGGGCGCGGCTATGCTCGCAGCCTATTTTTCGCACATGGACGCCCCTCGCAAAGTCTCGCCTCATTCCGAGTTTGGCGGACGAACTTCGCCAGCCCCACCCCCCAAGGCTATGGCCCACCCGTTTTTTGGGCATTTTTCTGCAGGGGGACTTTGGTGCCCCAACCTTCGGGCGCTTATTTTTGGGCGCAGCTGTGCCTGCGGACTATTTTGGGCACATGGAGGCCCCTCGCAACGCCTCGTCCCATTCCGAGTACGGCGGATGAACTTCGCCAACCCCATCCCCCGGCCTTTGGGCGCGGCTGTGCCCACGGCCTATTTTTGGCACACGGAAGCCCCTCGCAAAGTCTCATCCCATTCCGAGTCCGGCGGACGAACTTCACCAGCCCCACCCCCCAAGGCTATAGCCCACCCGTTTTTTGGGCATTTTTCCGCAGGGGGACTTTGGCGCCCCGACCTTCGGGCGCTTATTTTTGGGTGCGGCTGTGCCCGTGGCCTATTTTTGGCACACGGAGGCCCCTCACAAAGTCTCGGCCCATTCCGAGTCCGGCGGACGAACTTCGCAAGCCCCACCCCCCGCAGGGGGGCTTTGGCGCCCCGACCTTCGGGCACTTATTTTTGGGCGCGGCTGTGTCCGCGGCCTATTTTTGGCACACAGATGTCCCTCACAAAGTCTCGCCCCACTCCGAGTACGGCGGACAAACTTCGCCAACCCCACCCCCTAAGGCTATGGCCCAGCCGTTTTTTTGGCATTTTTCCACAGGGGGCTTTGGCGCCCCAACCTTCGAGCGCTTATTTTTCGGCGCGGCAGTGCCCGTGGCCTATTTTTGGCACATGGAGGCCCCTCGCAAAGTCTAGCCCCATTCCGAGTCCGGCGGACGAACTTTGCCAGTCCCACCCCCCAAGGCTATTGCCCACCCGTTTTTTGGGCATTTTTCTGCAGGGCGGCTTTGGCGCCCCAACCTTCGGGCACTTATTTTTTGGCGCAGCTGTGCGGGTGGCATATTTTTGGTGCACGGAGGCCCCTTGCAAAGTCTTGCCCCATTCCGAGTCCGGCGGACGAACTTCGCCAGCCCCACCCACTGTGCCCGTGGCCTATTTTTGACACACGGAGGCCCCTCACAAAGTCTCGCCCCATTCCGAGTCCGGCGGACGAACTTCACCATCCCCACCGCCCGCAGGGGGGCTTTGGCGCCCCGACCTTCGGGCACTTATTTTTGGGTACGGCTGTGCCCGCGGCCTATTTTTGGCACACGGAGGTCCCTCGTAAAGTCTCGCCCCATTCCGAGTCTGGCAGACAAACTTCGCCAACCCACCCCCCAAGGCTATGGCCCCCCCGTTTTTTTTGGCATTTTTCCACAGAGGGCTTTGGTGCCCCAACCTTCGAGCGCTTATTTTTGGGCGCCACGGTGCGCGCAGCCTAGTTTTGGCACGCGGAGGCCCCTCGTAATGTCTCGCCCCATTCCGAGTCAGGCGGACGAACTTCACCCGCCCCACCCCCCAAGGCTATAGCCCACCCGTTTTTTGGGCATTTTTCAGCAGGGCGGCTTTGGTGCGCCGACCTTCAGGGGCTTATTTTTCGGCACGGCTGTGCATACGGCCTATTTTTGGCGCATGGAGGCCCCTCGCAAAGTCCACCCGTTTTTTGGGCATTTTTCAGCTGCGGGGATTTGGCGGCCGGACCTTCCGGCGCTAATTTTTGGGCGTGGCTGTGCCCACGACCTATTTTTGGTACTTGGAGGCCGCTCACAAAGTCTCGCCCCATTCCGAGTCCGGCAGACGAACTTCGCCAGCCCCACCCCCCAAGGCTATTGTCCACCCGTTTTTTGGGCATTTTTCTGCTGCGGGGCTCAGGTGCCCCAACCTTCCGGCGCTAGTTTTTGGGCGTGGCTGTGCCCGCGGCCTATTTTTGGCACTCGGAGACCCCTCGTAAAGTCTGGCGCCATTCCGAGTCTGGCGGACGAACTTCGCCAGCCCCACCCCCCAAGGCTATAGCCCACCCGTTTTTTGGGCATTTTTCCACAGGGGGGCTTCGGCGCCCCGACCTTCGGGAGCTTATTTTTTGGTGCGGCTGTACCCACGGCCTATTTTTGGCACATGGAGGCCCCTCGTGAAGTCTCACCCCATTCCGAGTCCGGCGGACGAACTTCGCTAGCCCCACCCCCCAAGGCATTAGACCACCCATTTTTTGGGCATTTTTCCGCAGGGGGGCTTCGGCGCCCCGACCTTTGGGCGTTTATTTTGGGCGCGGCTGTGCCCGTGGCCTATTTTTGGGACATGGAGGCCCCTCGCAAAGTTTCACCCCATTCCGAGTCCGGCGGACGAACTGCGCCAGCCCCACCCCCCAAGTCTATAGCCCACCCATTTTTTGGGCATTTTTCCGCAGGGGGGCTTTGGTGCCCCGACCTTCGGGCGCTTATACTTGGACGCGGCTGTGCCCCCGGCCTTTTTTTTGCACACGGAGGCCCCTCGCAAAGTCTCACCCCTTTCTGCGTCCGGCGGACAAGCATCGCCAGCCGCACCCCCCAAGGCTATAGCGCACCCGTTTATTGGGCATTTTTCCGTAGGGGGGCCTTGGCGCCCCGATCTTCGAACTCTTATTTTTGGGTGCGGCTGTGCCCACGGCCTATTTCGGCACATGGTGGCCCCTCGCAAAGTCTCGCCCCATTCCAAATCCGGCGGATGAACTTTGCTAGCCCAACCCCCCAAGGCTATAGCCCACCCATTTTTTGGGCATTTTTCCGAATGGGGACTTTGGCGTCCCGACCTTCGGGTGCTTATTCTTGGGCGCGGCTGCGCCCGCGGCCTATTTTTGGCACACGGAGGCCGCTCTCAAAGTCTCGCCCCATTCCAAATCTGGCGGATGAACTTCGCCAGCCCCACCCGCCAAGGCTATAGCCCACCCGTATTTTGGGCATTTTTCCGCAGGGGGGCTTTGGCGCCCCGACCTTCAGTGGCATAATTTTGGGCACAGCTGTGCCGTGGCCTATTTTTGGCACACGGAGGCCGCTCTCAAAGTCTCGCCCCATTCCAAATCTGGCGGATGAACTTCGCCAGCCCCACCCGCCAAGGCTATAGCCCACCCGTATTTTGGGCATTTTTCCGCAGGGGGGCTTTGGCGCCCTGACCCTCGGCGGTATAAATTTTGGGCGCAGCTGTGGCCGTGGCCTATTTTTGGCACACGGAGTCCACACAAAGTCTCACCCCATTCCGAGTCCGGCAGACGAACTTCGCCAGCCGCAACCCCCAAGGCTATAGCCCACCCGTTTTTTGGGCATTTTTCCGCGGGGAGGCTTTGTCGCCCCGACCTTCGGGCTCTTATTTTTTGGCGCGGATGTACCCGCGGCCTACGTTTGGCACACGGAGGCCCCTCGTAATGTCTCACCCCATTCCGAGTCCTGCGGACGAACTTCGCCAGCCCCACCCCCCAAGGATATAGCCCACCCGTTTTTTGGGCATTTTTCCGCGGGGAGGCTTTGTCGCCCCGACCTTCGGGCTCTTATTTTTTGGCGCGGATGTACCCGCGGCCTACGTTTGGCACACGGAGGCCCCTCGTAATGTCTCACCCCATTCCGAGTCCTGCGGACGAACTTCGCCAGCCCCACCCCCCAAGGATATAGCCCACCCGTTTTTTGGGCATTTTTCCGCGGGGAGGCTTTGTCGCCCCGACCTTCGGGCTCTTATTTTTTGGCGCGGATGTACCCGCGGCCTACGTTTGGCACACGGAGGCCCCTCGTAATGTCTCACCCCATTCCGAGTCCTGCGGACGAACTTCGCCAGCCCCACCCCCCAAGGATATAGCCCACCCGTTTTTTGGGCATTTTTCCGCGGGGAGGCTTTGTCGCCCCGACCTTCGGGCTCTTATTTTTTGGCGCGGATGTACCCGCGGCCTACGTTTGGCACACGGAGGCCCCTCGTAATGTCTCACCCCATTCCGAGTCCTGCGGACGAACTTCGCCAGCCCCACCCCCCAAGGATATAGCCCACCCGTTTTTTGGGCATTTTTCCGCGGGGAGGCTTTGTCGCCCCGACCTTCGGGCTCTTATTTTTTGGCGCGGATGTACCCGCGGCCTACGTTTGGCACACGGAGGCCCCTCGTAATGTCTCACCCCATTCCGAGTCCTGCGGACGAACTTCGCCAGCCCCACCCCCCAAGGATATAGCCCACCCGTTTTTTGGGCATTTTTCCGCGGGGAGGCTTTGTCGCCCCGACCTTCGGGCTCTTATTTTTTGGCGCGGATGTACCCGCGGCCTACGTTTGGCACACGGAGGCCCCTCGTAATGTCTCACCCCATTCCGAGTCCTGCGGACGAACTTCGCCAGCCCCACCCCCCAAGGATATAGCCCACCCGTTTTTTGGGCATTTTTCCGCGGGGAGGCTTTGTCGCCCCGACCTTCGGGCTCTTATTTTTTGGCGCGGATGTACCCGCGGCCTACGTTTGGCACACGGAGGCCCCTCGTAATGTCTCACCCCATTCCGAGTCCTGCGGACGAACTTCGCCAGCCCCACCCCCCAAGGATATAGCCCACCCGTTTTTTGGGCATTTTTCCGCGGGGAGGCTTTGTCGCCCCGACCTTCGGGCTCTTATTTTTTGGCGCGGATGTACCCGCGGCCTACGTTTGGCACACGGAGGCCCCTCGTAATGTCTCACCCCATTCCGAGTCCTGCGGACGAACTTCGCCAGCCCCACCCCCCAAGGATATAGCCCACCCGTTTTTTGGGCATTTTTCCGCGGGGAGGCTTTGTCGCCCCGACCTTCGGGCTCTTATTTTTTGGCGCGGATGTACCCGCGGCCTACGTTTGGCACACGGAGGCCCCTCGTAATGTCTCACCCCATTCCGAGTCCTGCGGACGAACTTCGCCAGCCCCACCCCCCAAGGATATAGCCCACCCGTTTTTTGGGCATTTTTCCGCGGGGAGGCTTTGTCGCCCCGACCTTCGGGCTCTTATTTTTTGGCGCGGCTGTGCCCGCAGCCTATTTTTGGCACACGGAGGCCCCTCGGAAAGTCTCACGCCATTCCGTGTCTGGCGGACGAACTTCGCTAGCCCCACCCCCCAGGGCTATAGCCCAACCATTTTTTGGGCATTTTTCCACAGGGGGGCTTTGGCGCCCCGACCTTCGGGATCTTAATTTTGGGCACGGCTGTGTCCGCGGCCTATTTTTGGCACACGGAGACCCCTCAAAAAGTCTCGCCCCATTCCGTGCCCGGTAGACGAATTTCGCCAGCCCCACACCCAAGGATATAGCCCACCAGTTTTTTGGGCATTTTTCCGCAGGGGCGCTTATTTTTGGGCGAGGCTTTTCCCGTGGCTTATTTTTGGCACACGGAGGCCCATCGTAAAGTCTCGCCCCATTCTGAGTCCGGCGGACGAACGTCGCCAGCCCCGCCCCCGAGGCTATGGCCCACCCGTTTTTTGAGCATTTTTCCGCATGGGGCTTTGGCGCCCCAACCTTCGGGCGCTTATTTTTGGCCGCAGCCTATTTTTGGTGCACGGAGGCCCCTCACAAAGTCTTGTCCCATTCCGAGTCCGGAAGACGAACTTCGCCAGCCCAACCCCCCAAGGCTCTAGCCTACCGGTTTTTTGAGCATTTTTCCGCAGGGGGGCCTTGGCGCCCCGACCTTTGGTCGCTTATTTTTTAGCGCGGCTGTGTCCATGGCCTATTTTTGGCACACGGAGACTCCTCGGAAAGTCTCGCCCCATTCCGAGTCCGGCGGACGAATTTCGCCAGCCCCACCCCCCAAGGCTATAGCCCACCTGTTTTTTGGGCATTTTTCCGCAGGGGGGCCTTGGCGCCCCGACCTTCCGGCGCTAATTTTTGGGCGCCGCTGTGTCCGTACCCTATTTTTGGCGCACGGCGACCCCTCGCAATGTCTCGGAGATGTGTATAAGAGACAGAGGATATAGCCCACCAGTTTTTTGGGCATTTTTCCGCAGGGGGGCCTTGGCGCCCCGACCTTCCGGCGCTAATTTTTGGGCGCCGCTGTGTCCGTACCCTATTTTTGGCGCACGGCGACCCCTCGCAATGTCTCGGAGATGTGTATAAGAGACAGAGGATATAGCCCACCAGTTTTTTGGGCATTTTTCCGCAGGGGGGCCTTGGCGCCCCGACCTTCCGGCGCTAATTTTTGGGCGCCGCTGTGTCCGTACCCTATTTTTGGCGCACGGCGACCCCTCGCAATGTCTCGGAGATGTGTATAAGAGACAGAGGATATAGCCCACCAGTTTTTTGGGCATTTTTCCGCAGGGGGGCCTTGGCGCCCCGACCTTCCGGCGCTAATTTTTGGGCGCCGCTGTGTCCGTACCCTATTTTTGGCGCACGGCGACCCCTCGCAATGTCTCGGAGATGTGTATAAGAGACAGAGGATATAGCCCACCAGTTTTTTGGGCATTTTTCCGCAGGGGGGCCTTGGCGCCCCGACCTTCCGGCGCTAATTTTTGGGCGCCGCTGTGTCCGTACCCTATTTTTGGCGCACGGCGACCCCTCGCAATGTCTCGGAGATGTGTATAAGAGACAGAGGATATAGCCCACCAGTTTTTTGGGCATTTTTCCGCAGGGGGGCCTTGGCGCCCCGACCTTCCGGCGCTAATTTTTGGGCGCCGCTGTGTCCGTACCCTATTTTTGGCGCACGGCGACCCCTCGCAATGTCTCGGAGATGTGTATAAGAGACAGAGGATATAGCCCACCAGTTTTTTGGGCATTTTTCCGCAGGGGGGCCTTGGCGCCCCGACCTTCCGGCGCTAATTTTTGGGCGCCGCTGTGTCCGTACCCTATTTTTGGCGCACGGCGACCCCTCGCAATGTCTCGGAGATGTGTATAAGAGACAGAGGATATAGCCCACCAGTTTTTTGGGCATTTTTCCGCAGGGGGGCCTTGGCGCCCCGACCTTCCGGCGCTAATTTTTGGGCGCCGCTGTGTCCGTACCCTATTTTTGGCGCACGGCGACCCCTCGCAATGTCTCGGAGATGTGTATAAGAGACAGAGGATATAGCCCACCAGTTTTTTGGGCATTTTTCCGCAGGGGGGCCTTGGCGCCCCGACCTTCCGGCGCTAATTTTTGGGCGCCGCTGTGTCCGTACCCTATTTTTGGCGCACGGCGACCCCTCGCAATGTCTCGGAGATGTGTATAAGAGACAGAGGATATAGCCCACCAGTTTTTTGGGCATTTTTCCGCAGGGGGGCCTTGGCGCCCCGACCTTCCGGCGCTAATTTTTGGGCGCCGCTGTGTCCGTACCCTATTTTTGGCGCACGGCGACCCCTCGCAATGTCTCGGAGATGTGTATAAGAGACAGAGGATATAGCCCACCAGTTTTTTGGGCATTTTTCCGCAGGGGGGCCTTGGCGCCCCGACCTTCCGGCGCTAATTTTTGGGCGCCGCTGTGTCCGTACCCTATTTTTGGCGCACGGCGACCCCTCGCAATGTCTTGCCCCATTCCGAGTCCTGCAGACGAACCTCGCCAGCCCCACGCCCAGGGATATGGCCCACCCGTTTTTTGGGCATTTTTCCGCATGGGGCTTTCGCGCCCCGACCTTCGGGCGCTGATTTTTAGGCTCGGCTCAGCCCGCAGCCTATTTTTGGCACACGGAGGCCCCTCGTAAAGTCTCGCCCCATTCCGAGTCCGGCGGACGAACTTCGCCAGCTCCACACACCAAGCCTATAGCCCACCCATTTTTTGGGCATTTTTTCGCAGGGGGACTATGGCGCCCCGACCTTCCGGCGCTAATTTTTGGGCGCCGCTGTGTCCGTACCCTATTTTTGGCGCACGGAGACCCCTCGCAATGTCTTGCCCCATTCCGAGTCCGGCGGACGAACTTCGCCTGCCCCACCCCCCAAGGTTATAGCCCACCCGTTTTTTGGGCAATTTTCTGCAGAGAGGCTTTGGCGCCCTGACCTTCGGGCCCTTATTTTTGGACACGGCTGTGCCCGTTGCCTATTTTTGGCACACGGAGGCCCCTCGCAAAGTCTCGTCCCATTCCGAGTACCGCGGACGAACTTCGCCACCCCACCCCCCAAGGCTATAGCCCACCCGTTTTTTGGGCATTTTTCCGCAGGGGCGCTTAGGCGCCCCGACCTTCGGGCACTTATTTTTTGGGCGAGACTTTTCCCGCGGCCTATTTTTGGCACACGGAGGCCCATCGCAAGGTCTTGCCCCATTCTGAGTCCGGCAGACGAACCTCGCCAGCCCCACGCCCAGGGATATGGCCCACCCGTTTTTTGGGTATTTTTCCGCATGGGGCTTTCGCGCCCCGACCATCGGGCGCTGATTTTTAGGCTCGGCTCAGCCCGCAGCCTATTTTTGGCACACGGAGGCCCCTCGTAAAGTCTAACCCCATTCCGAGTCCGGCGGACGAACTTCGCCAGCTCCACACACCAAGCCTATAGCCCACCCATTTTTTGGGCATTTTTTCGCAGGGGGACTATGGCGCCCCGACCTTCCGGCGCTAATTTTTGGGCGCCGCTGTGTCCGTACCCTATTTTTGGCGCACGGAGACCCCTCGCAATGTCTTGCCCCATTCCGAGTCCGGCGGACGAACTTCGCCTGCCCCACCCCCCAAGGTTATAGCCCACCCGTTTTTTGGGCAATTTTCTGCAGAGAGGCTTTGGCGCCCTGACCTTCGGGCCCTTATTTTTGGACACGGCTGTGCCCGTTGCCTATTTTTGGCACACGGAGGCCCCTCGCAAAGTCTCGTCCCATTCCGAGTACCGCGGACGAACTTCGCCACCCCACCCCCCAAGGCTATAGCCCACCCGTTTTTTGGGCATTTTTCCGCAGGGGCGCTTAGGCGCCCCGACCTTCGGGCACTTATTTTTTGGGCGAGACTTTTCCCGCGGCCTATTTTTGGCACACGGAGGCCCATCGCAAGGTCTTGCCCCATTCTGAGTCCGGCAGACGAACCTCGCCAGCCCCACGCCCAGGGATATGGCCCACCCGTTTTTTGGGTATTTTTCCGCATGGGGCTTTCGCGCCCCGACCATCGGGCGCTGATTTTTAGGCTCGGCTCAGCCCGCAGCCTATTTTTGGCACACGGAGGCCCCTCGTAAAGTCTCGCCCCATTCCGAGTCCGGCGGACGAACTTCGCCAGCTCCACACACCAAGCCTATAGCCCACCCATTTTTTGGGCATTTTTTCGCAGGGGGACTATGGCGCCCCGACCTTCCGGCGCTAATTTTTGGGCGCCGCTGTGTCCGTACCCTATTTTTGGCGCACGGAGACCCCTCGCAATGTCTTGCCCCATTCCGAGTCCGGCGGACGAACTTCGCCTGCCCCACCCCCCAAGGCTATAGCCCACCCGTTTTTTGGGCATTTTTCTGCAGAGAGGCTTTGGCGCCCTGACCTTCGGGCCCTTATTTTTGGACACGGCTGTGCCCGTTGCCTATTTTTGGCACACGGAGGCCCCTCGCAAAGTCTCGTCCCATTCCGAGTCCCGCGGACGAACTTCGCCACCCCACCCCCCAAGGCTATAGCCCACCCGTTTTTTGGGCATTTTTCCGCAGGGGGGCCTTGGTGCCCCGACCTTTGGGCGCTTATTTTTGCGCGCGGCTGTGTCCGCGGCCTAGTTTTGGCACACGGCGACCCCTCGAAAAGTCTCGCCCCATTCCGAGTCCGGTAGACAAACTTCGCCAGCCCCACCACCCAAGGCTATAGCCCACCCATTTTTTGGACATTTTTCCGCAGGGGCGCTTAGGCGCCCTGACCTTCGGGCGTTTATTTTTGGACGACAGTTCTCCCGCGGCCTATTTTTGGCACACGGAGGCCCCTCGCAAAGTCTCGCCCCATTCTGAGCCCGGCGGACGAACTTCGCCAGCCCCACCTCCAAGGCTATAGCCCACCCGTTTTTTGGGCATTTTTCCGCATGGGGCTTTCGCGCCCCGACCTTCGGGCGCTGATTTTTAGGCTCGGCTCAGCCCGCAGCCTATTTTTGGCACACGGAGGCCCCTCGTAAAGTCTCGCCCCATTCCGAGTCCGGCGGACGAACTTCGCCAGCTCCACACACCAAGCCTATAGCCCACCCATTTTTTGGGCATTTTTTCGCAGGGGGACTATGGCGCCCCGACCTTCCGGCGCTAATTTTTGGGCGCCGCTGTGTCCGTACCCTATTTTTGGCGCACGGAGACCCCTCGCAATGTCTTGCCCCATTCCGAGTCCGGCGGACGAACTTCGCCTGCCCCACCCCCCAAGGTTATAGCCCACCCGTTTTTTGGGCAATTTTCTGCAGAGAGGCTTTGGCGCCCTGACCTTCGGGCCCTTATTTTTGGACGCGGCTGTGCCCGTTGCCTATTTTTGGCACACGGAGGCCCCTCGCAAAGTCTCGTCCCTTTCCGAGTCCCGCGGACGAACTTCGCCACCCCACCCCCCAAGGCTATAGCCCACCCGTTTTTTGGGCATTTTTCCGCAGGGGGGGCCTTGGTGCCCCGACCTTCGGGCGGTTATTTTTGCGCGCGGCTGTGTCCGCGGCCTAGTTTTGGCACACGGCGACCCCTCGAAAAGTCTCGTCCCATTCCGAGTCCGGTAGACAAACTTCGCCAGCCCCACCCCCAAGGCTATAGCCCACCCGTTTTTTGGGCATTTTTCTGCATGGGTGCTTTCGCGCCCCGACCTTCGGGCGCTTATTTTTGGGCGAGGCTTTGCCCGCGGCCTATTTTTGGTACATGGAGGCCCCTCGCAATGTCTCGGCCCATTCCGAGTCCGGCGGACGAATTTCGCCAGGCCCACTGCCCAAGGCTATAGCGCACCCTTTTTTGGGCATTTTTCCACAGGGGGGCTTTGGCGGCCCGACCATTGGGCACGGCTGTGCCCGCGGCCTATTTTTGGTACACAGAAGTCCTTGGCAAAGTCTCACCCCATTCCTAGCCCGGCGGACGAACTTCGCCAGCCCCACCCCCCAAGGCTATAGCCCACCCGTTTTTTGGGCATTTTTCCGCAGGGGCGCCGACCTTTCGGGGGCCTATTTTTCGGCAAGGCTTTGCCCGCGGCCTGTTTTTGGTACCCGGCGGGCCCTCGCAAAGTCTCGTCCCATTCCGAGTCCGGCGGACGAACTTCGCCACCCCACCCCCCAAGGCTATAGCCCACCCGTTTTTTGGGCATTTTTCTGCAGAGGGGCTTTGGCGCCCTAACCATCGGGCGATTATTTTTTGGCGCAGCTGTGCCCACGGCCTATTTTTGGCACATGGAGGCACCTCGTAAAGTCTCGTCCCATTCCGAGTCCCATTGACGAACTTCGCCACCCCACCCCCCAAGGCTATAGCCCACCCGTTTTTTGGGCATTTTTCTGCAGACGGGCTTTGGCGCCCTGACCTTCGGGCACTTATTTTTGGGCGCAGCTGTGCCCACGGCCTATTTTTGGCACATGGAGGCACCTCGTAAAGTCTTATCCCATTCCGAGACCCACGGACGAACTTTGCAACCCCACCCCCAAGGCTATAGCCTACCCGTTTTTTGGGCTTCCGCAGGGGTGCCTTGGCGCCCCGACCTTCGGGCGCTTATTTTTGGGAGCGGCTGTGTCCGCGGCCTATTTTTGGCACACGGAGACCCCTCAAAAAGTCTCGTCCCATTCTGACTCCAGTAGACGAATTTCGCCAGCCCCACCCCACAAGGCTATAGCCCACCTGTTTTTTGGGCATTTTTCCGCAGGGGCGCTTATTTTTGGGCGAGGCTTTTCCTGCGGCCTATTTTTGGCACTTGGAGGCCCATCGCAAAGTCTCACCCCATTCTGTGTCCGGCGGACGAACTTCGCCAGCCCCACCCCCAAGGCTATGGCCCACCCGTTTTTTGGGCATTTTCCCGCATGGGGCTTTGGCGCCCCGACCTTCGGGCGCTTATTTTTAGGCGCGGCTCAGCCCGCAGCCTATTTTCGGCGCACGGAGGCCCCTCGCAAAGTCTCGCCCCATTCCGAGTCCGGCAGACGAACTTCGCCAACCCCACTCCCCAAGGCTACAGCCCACCCGTTGTTTGGGCATTTTTCCGCATGGGCGCTTTCGCGCCCCAACCTTCAGGCGCTTATTTTTGGGCGAGGCTTTGCCCGCGGCCTATTTTTGGCACACGGAGGCCCCTCGCATAGTCTCCCCCCATTCCGAGTCCAGCGGACGAACTTCGCCACCCCACCCCCCATGGCTACAGCCCACCCGTTTTTTGGGCATTTTTCTGCAGAGGGGCTTTGGCGCCCTGACCTTCGGGCTCTTATTTTTGGACGCGGCTGTGCCCGTGGCCTATTTTTGCCACACGGAGGCCCCTCGCAAAGACTCATCCCATTCCGAGTCCCGCGGACGAACTTCATCACCCCACCCCGCAAGGCTATAGCCCACCCGTTTTTTGGGCATTTTTCCGTAGGGGGGCTTTGGCGCCCCAACCTTCAAGCGCTTTTTTTGGCGCGGCTGTGTCCGCGGCCTATTTTTGGCATACGGAGACCCCTCGAAGAGTCTCGCCCCATTCCGAGTCCGGTAGACGAACTTCGCCAGCCCCACCCCCCAAGGCTATAGCCCACCCGTTTTTTGGACATTTTTCCGCAGGGGCGCTTAGGCGCCCCGACCATCGGGTGCTTATTTTTGGGCGACGCTTTTCCCGCGGCCTATTTTTGGCACACAGAGGCCCCTCGCAAAGTCTCGACCCATTCTGAGTCCGGCGGACGAACTACCCCAGCCCCACCCCCAAGGCTATAGCCCACCCGTTTTTTGGGCATTTTTTCGCATGGGCGCTTTCGCGCCCCTACCTTCGGGCGCTTATTTTTGGGCGAGGTTTTACCTGCGGCGTATTTTTGGCACACGGAGGCCCCTTGCAAAGTCTCATCCCATTCCGAGTCCGGCGGACGAACATCGCCAGCCCCACCCCCCACAGCTATAGCCCACTCGTTTTTTGGGCATTTTTCCGCAGGGGCGCTTAGGCGCCCCCACCTTCGGGCGCTTATTTTTGGGTGCGGCTGTGCCCGTGGCCTATTTTTGGTACACCGAGGCCTCTCGCAATGTCTCGGCCCATTCCAAGTCCGGCAGACGAACTTCGCCAAGCCCACCCCCCAACGCTATAGTGCACCCGTTTTTTGGGCATTTTTCCACAGGGGGGCTTTGGCGCCCCGACCATTGGTCACGGCTGTGCCCGCGCCCTATTTTTGGCACACGGAAGCCCCTCGTAAAATCTCGCCCCATTCCTAGCCCGGCGGACGAACTTCGCCAGCCACACCCCCCAAGGCTATAGCCCACCCGTTTTTTGGGCATTTTTCCGCAGGGGCGCTTTGGCGCCCCTACCTTCGGGCACTTAATTTTGGGCGAGGCTTTCCCCGCTGCCTATTTTTGGTTCACGGGGTCCCCTCGTAAAGTCTCGCCCCATTCCGAGTCCGGCAAACGAACTTCGCCAGCCCCACCCCCCAAGGCTATGCCCACCTGTTTTTTGGGCACTTTTACGCAGGGGCGCCGACCTTCGGGTGCCTATTTTTCGGCGAGGCTTTGTCCGCGGCCTATTTTTGGCACCCGGTGGCCCCTCGCAAAGTCTCATCCCATTCCGAGTCCGGCGGACGAACTTCGCCACCCCACCCCCCAAGGCCATACTCCACCCGTTTTTTGGGCATTTTTCTGCAAAGGAGCTTTGGCGCCCTGACCTTCGGGAGTTTATTTTTGGGCGCGTCTGGGCCGACGGCCTATTTTTGGCACACGGAGGCATCTCGTAAAGTCTCACCCCATTCCGAGTCCGGCGGACAAACATCGCCAGCCCCACCCCCCACGGCTATAGCCCACCCGTTTTTTGGGCATTTTTCCGCAGGGGCGCTTAGGCGCCCCGACCTTCGGTCGTTTATTTTTTGGTATGGCTGTACCCGCGGCCTATTTTTTGTACACGGAGGCCCCTCGCAAAGTCTCGGCCCATTCCAAGTCCGGCGGACAAACTTCGCCAGCCCCACCCCCTAAGGCTATAGCGCACCTGTTTTTTGGGAATTTTTCCGCAGGGGGGCTTTGGCGCGCCGACCATTGGGCATGGCTGTGCCCGTGGCCTATTTTTGGCACACGGAAGCCCCTCGCAAAGTCTCGCCCCATTCCTAGCCCGGCGGACGAACTTCGCCACCCCACCCCCCAAGGCTATAGCCCACCCGTTTTTTGGGCATTTTTCTGCAGAGGGGCTTTGGCGCCCTGACCTTCGGGCACTTATTTTTGGGCGCGGCTGTGCCCACAGCCTATTTTTGGCATACGGAGGCACCTCGCAAAGTCTCGTCCCATTCCGAGTCCCGCGGACGAACTTCGCCACCCCACCCCCCAAGGCTATAGTCCACCCGTTTTTTGGATATTTTTCCGCAGGAGGGCCTTGGCGCCCCGACCTTCGGGCGCTTGTTTGTGGGCGCGGCTGTGTCCACAGTCTATTTTTGGCACATGGAGACCCCTCGAAAAGTCTCGCCCCATTCCGAGTCCGGTAGACCAACTTCGCCAGCCCCACCACCCAAGGCTATAGCCCACCCATTTTTTGGGCATTTTTCCACAGGGGGGCTTTGGCGCCCGGACCTTCGGGCGCTTATTTTTTGATACGGCTGTGCCCGCGGCCTATTTTTGTCCCGCGGAGGCCCCTCTCAAAGTCTCGGCTCATTTCGAGTCCGGCGGACGAACTTCGCCACCCCACCCCCCAAGGCTATAGCCCACAC